>CAWTZC010001130.1:0-13438 GCA_963919715.1 Microtus obscurus
TAACCACAGTAAATGAGTAGAAAGTAGGAATATTTACAATACTCTGTAATAAAAGGTATACAAATGTTGTTCATTTATTTCTGTAAATAGTGTATTTATGTAATTTATATATTATGTTGTGACCTAATCCTTTTTATTTAAGTAAAATCCTTCATACTCTTTACTCTGCCCATATTTGAACTGCCTACATTACTACCATAGGATTTATGGGTATTAAATTGCATAATTGTCGTCTTATGGCACCACACAACACATGTGACTATGTTAGATAAAGGAGAGAGATCAAGAAGGAGGATTTCATGATTCCACTCAGTTTGACATACAATTAAATTGAAAAGCTATGAATTGATTATTTTGTAATATAACAAAAGGAATTTGACAAGATTAGAGGAAACTGTGGAAAGATAAATGTCAGAAAAGAAATCTTCCATGTTTAGTTTTTCAGCCCCCTTTAAATCAGCATAATGTTTTTGATAATCATCACAGTTTTATAAAGTACCCGGTAGTTCATTTATTGTGGTTTTCTGAATGCTATTTTACCAATAATAGGCTATGTTTGTTTATTCTCCAGCTAAAGAATGAATGGAGTATTCCTTTTACATATTTTGAATTGTATTTCCTTTCACCTTTATATGTGTAGTTGTATAGATTTATATTTGTTTATTTATTTTTAATTTAACGTTGGAAATGTTGGTTTTTGTGTTCACTGTGTTCATTGACCACAAAATACACCTGATATGCCAGAGTTCCTCCACAAAATTATAAAGGAAAAGAGTAGAAATGATATAGTCTTAGAGAAGGCAAAATAAAAATGAATCCACACAAGGAAAGTAGAGATTCTCAGGAAATCCACAGTCAACTATATTACCAGAGATTTTGGCATGTGAATGCAACTTGATAATGGTACATCCAGCGAATACCTGCTAATAGAAAGAAAAGATCATGATATCCTTATACATATAAAGGAAGAAGATAATAAGTAAGATGTAGTCCCATAGAGATGGTTCGAAAAAGAGTGACACTTCCCTCAAGAGCCTCAGGCAAGTCCTCAGAGAAATCCAGGGAAGGAATTATCGAAGATGACGAGCTCCTAAGTCAATGTTGCTGAAGAACTGAGAGAGGCACTGTAGATGTCCATGACAGTGAATTTTTGGCAATCAAATATATTATATTCTTGCCCAAGTATTTTTTAGACATGAAATTAAAAACAATAAGAAAACTCAAAACAAAAAGTTATAAGAACAAAGAAGGAAAATATTTTGACAGCTGTGCAGTGGGACAGTCCTTAAACATTTTTTTCAGTCAAAAAAAGTTGAGAAAATTTAATTACTTGATAAAGAGTGGTTAGTGGAAGTCCCTTCTGTGTGCTGTGATTACCATTAATGAATAAAGAAACTGCTTGGGACCTACAGAACTTAGGTAAGCGGTGGAAAGCAGGTGAACAGATGCTGGGAGAAAGAAAGGTAAAGTCAGAGAGAAGCCATGGAGTTGCCAGCCAGAGAAATTTGTAGTGCTGAAAGGTGAGGCCAAGACCTTGTGGTAATGCACAGATTAATGGAGGTGGGCTAAATTAATATGTAGAGATGTTAGGGCCAAAAAGAAACTAGAGCTAATGGGCTAAGTAGTGATTTAAATAATATAAGTTTCTGGGTGGTTATTTTGATTCTTGGCTGCAATGAACAAGAGCCTTCACCTCCTACAATCAAGTAAGCAGTGTATGGTAAATCTTATCTACTTCTGCTTCCTGGGATCTATCTAAGTCTCTTAGGGATGTCCCTATTACCGAGCTTCTCTGTATCCTTTGTTTGTATCTACTAGCCATCTATGAGTGAGTACAGACTCTGGTTTTCTTTCTGGGATGGGTTACCTGACTCAGGATGTATTTATTTTCTAGTTCCATTAACACTTTCATGCAAAATTCAAGATGTCATTTTTTCCACTGAGTAGTGTGCCATTACTAAATGTATGACATTTTCTTTATCCATTCTTCAGTTGAGGCTGTTTCCAAGTTCTGGCTATTACTGAATAATGCTCTATGAACATGGTTGAGCAACAATATCCTTGTGATACGTTTACACCCTTTGAGTAAATGCCCAAGAGTGAAATATTTGGGTCTTGAGATAGATCGATTCTCAATTTTCTAAGGAAACCACCATACCGATTTTTAAAATGGCTGTACAAGTTTGAAATCTCACCAGCATTGGGAGGAGTGTTCCCACTCACTCTGCATCCCTCCAGCATGAGCGTCATAGGTAGTGTTTTTAATCTTGGACATTATAACTATAATGGACTATAGTAGTTTTCGGAATTTTCAGGCATATTCAGCCATTCCACAACTTCCTGATTCACAGCCCTGTAAGCTCTATTCATATATGCCCCTAGACAGCTACACATGTTGCTAAGGCATTTTCTATTGTATTTCCTCTATGCCTTTCCTGTTATAAGATATGACTATACTTAGCATAAGTTATGATGGACTACATAGTGTTCAGTGCAATAAATTGCAGAGGATTGTGGAGAAGGAGTACCTAGTGACATAACATTGCTTTTAAGTGTATAGGAGCCATAATATCTAGAGCTGAGTAAGGTGATACTTGGGTTGACCTTGACAAGACAATGGGAATGTAATTTCTCAGAATATATCCTATTATTGACTAACTCTTTTGTTTGCTGCCATTTATATATTCAATACTTCAACTTATCAAATTCGTGTGTTCAATTGTAACGATATCCTTCTAAAAAAATTTGAAATGTTGAGCTTCACCCAAAACAATAAAATATATAATTATTTGAGAAATGCTTACAAATATATTCGACTGTCATCATTTCTCCCCAACTCAAACCGAGGAGAGCTACAAGGTTACCTCCACAACTTTTCGACTTCATGTCGACTTTTGTTATTTTTGTCGATTTTTGTTATTTTTGTTATTTTTCAGTAACTCATCAAGCACTTGAGCATGGATGACCTACTAGGTACCATACTCTTAAAGAAAAATTGACTCCAGGAGAAGTTATTAACTTTTTCAATGCCTCCCTCAGACCAGAGTTGGGGTTTATGAATTTCATATACACTCCATGTAAGAATCTTGACTAGGTTGATCTTGTGTAAGTTTCATGCAGGTAATAACCTATGTGAGTTCATAAATCTAACAGCCCTGTCATGTCTAAAGGAGATGTTTTAGTATGGTTTCTCCCTGTCTTTGGTCAGCTTAGAATCTTCACCTCTTCCATGATAGTCACTAAGCATTGTGAGAATGTATAGCAGCTATCCTATTGGTTGATAAGCATTTCACTTGTAACTTTATTCTCTACCCATTCAATAAGACATAAGTTTTATTCCTATGAATATAAACGCATATATATATATATATACATATATATATAATTTTAAGTTAGTATAGTTCTTTGACATCCCAAAAAATACCTTGTGTACAAACAGTGATTAATGCAACTTCTTTATTTTTGTATTTTTTGGGTCAACTTCTTCCCCACTTTTGAGGTTAGGGTCTTTCTTTGTTTCTTCTGTTCACTGATATTACAGGATAGCTGTCCGCTTTTGGGAAAGTTTTATATTTTGTTTCACTTCCAATATAATCTTGGGAGTGTTGAGATTAAGGTAAGGGGACCACTGCATCTGTCTTTAACATGCTAAGTGTTCCTGGGATCCAAACTCAGGGTGCCAGGCTTGCTCAGCAAAGTGAAACATGGGACTACTATTTACATTTCTCCACATTGTTGCCTGTTGCTCTTTGTCTAGGATCCATTTTTTTCGCCCCGACTTAACAGTCTTTACAGAAAGTTGTGATGAGATGCCCCTACTGCTGCATCTTTTCAATCATTTCTTCCCTTGTATTTGCCCTTCTTCTTTCATACTTGTTGAGACTTAGCTGTCCTTCCAAAAGAAGATTTTTTGAGTATTTGTCCAGCTTTAGCCTGGTGATAACCACACTGCTCTTATGGATATCAACATGGACAGAATTTTGCATCATTAGCCCTTTCTTGCTCACCCATTCAATGTAGATGGTCATGCTGTACACTTGGACTACTTTGCCAATCTTCTGTTTTTGTAGTGTCCTCAGATAACGAACTTCATTATTTCTTTGAATGGGCTAAAGATGGAACACTGTACTTTTGTCAAAGCTCTTTAGAATGAGAGGAAGAAATGATCTCTTCCTCCAAATAGAGAGAAGGTGCATTGAAAAGCCATTTCTAATCTTGATTAGTTAGAAGTCACAAAGGGATTGAGCTCTTTATTTTGCAATCCAGCAATAGCCACATTTACTTTTACTATTTTTTAAACCATTAATTAAACGCTTGATCTCTAAATGAATCCAATTATTTGGTTTAATAACTGTTTAAACCTACATTCCAAAGTTAATCACTATTTGCAATATTTTATTTTGCAACACAATTGTTATTATATCTTATTGATTTTTGTTTTTAAATTGCAAAGTCAGTGTATCAAATTATCATTCATCACTCAATTTTTTTCTATTATCTGGCATCATGCTACAGATGTCAAAACCTTTGAGGTGTATCACAATTACTTCAGTCATAAATTTCATGTATACCGACAAGGTTTCTAGAAATATCTCCCACTGTTCCATATTCCAGTGCAAGTATCATAAATTTTTCCATTTAGGATCTCCATCCTTGACTTTTCCCATCAAATATTGGTAACTCTATTCTGTCCATCTCTATTGTTAAAAAAGACTTATAATATAGTTTATGGATTTTTATTTTCTAAAGTTGGACTCTACTATATTCTCACTATCAGAGATAACACTGTGGGTAATGGGATTTTTAGAAAAGAAAATGGAGGTGTGTGCAACCCTCATCATAATATATCAAGGGCTAATAAAATCCGCGGGATATTGCTGATGGTGCTCAACTCTCATTACTGGTTAAACTCAGGAGTTCCACTTTAAAGTTAGGTTTTTTTCTCCTGTGTCCTTTGTAGCTCACAAATTTTTATCACTTCATTATTATGCCTACGAAGCGTGGGATTAAGTGCTGTGTCCAAGGGGGCAATTTGAGGTTACATTATAACATTATACAATATGGAAATTTTGTTTTCACAGGTTTTTTATTCAATACATCAGTACAGGCACATTTGCCCCACCTCTAGTGCATACATTGAGCTGCAGTGATGGTATGCCTTGTTCTTAAGTGTCTATTGGCTCTCAGCATTGGAGAACTTTCTATAGTTGCTCCCTCTGTCCTTTCTTCAGTGCTACACACAGTCATTCATTTGAACATTACCTTATTTTCTGTTGCTATAATATGTTTCAAAGATTGTTTTGTCAATATCTTTTTGCTCTAAACCCAGAATTCATTATTTTTTCCCACAGAAGAAAAAGATAGCTTACTGAATAAAATAATTGAGAAACTGAAGGTCTAAGTACTAGGATCATTATTGTTTGGGTCCTATTCCTTCTAGCTTTCCCAGTGGTCAGATGCTATACATGTATACAGGTACTGTATACATACACATTTATAACAATTCTAGTACTTGTTCATCTCTGAGTTCCTATTTAATGTGGCCAAACATAATTTATTAGTAAACTCTGATACTAACATGTAAGCAGTAAACAATTTAGTTTTATTTAGTGCATGTGCATCACTTCCTACTCTGACAGCATTCCTTATAATTTTTAGTTATTTTATGGATTAGCTCTTTATTCAATGATGATTTACACATATAATGCTTTAGAAACTGTTAGCCTGTGTCATTCATTCACCAAGCCTAGCACTTATGTATATTTCATTCAGTCTCTAGAGTTTCTGATCGGAGCCCTATATATCCGTATAGAACATGAACTACTTTGTGATCTTGTATGTTTGCTCCCATAGTTTTTGCTATGGCATGTTACTATCTGAAATATGGCTTTATGTTCTTTATTGCCCTTCTGTGTATCATGTTAATCTTCCTCAGCATTATGGTTGATTTATTTCAATGGCATTTTATTACTTTAAAGATTTAGTTTATTATTTTGGATTATCTAAGGGCATGTATACTTGAAATATGTATTAACTGTACTGAAAAACAACTTTACAGTGTTGCAGGAGGTCTTCCCGCCCCTCCAACCAATAGCTGCTGAGATACCAGCCCATTGGGGCGTGGTTTCTCTCCCTTCAAAAGGCTTCTATTTCCTTCCGCTGGCCCTCTTGACTTCCTGTTCGGCTGGCGATTAGTCTCGCTTCATGATTGCGAAAAGGGCTGTTGTCTGGGATCGTGATCTGTAAGTTTTTCCTCTTTAAATAAATACTACCCTATTAGTAATAATTCATAACTTGGTGTGGCATTTTTTCGTGGCTTACGCTTCACCTGGCGCCCGAACGTTTGGCTTTTAGGACCCCTAGGCTGCCAGCCGCGAGTTCGGTTTGGTGCAAGCCTTCCCTTCCTCAGCCGTGCAGAAGCTGCAAGCCCTCAGGGTGACTCTGTCACGTGGAGACATACACAGCTTCTGGGTTATTCTTCTCTGACCCCTGGATTCTGGGTTTATGGTTCCGTGTACGCCGTTTTTTGTTTAGTTTGTGAGCTTAGGCCCCAGTGCCCCAGTCAGAGATACACTTGGCCTTCAGGCCCATAACATCCAGAGAGGCAGATCTCTGAGGCCGACCAGGTGGTGGTGGCATGTGCCTTTAATCCCAGCACTTGGGAGGCAGAGGCAGGCGGAGATCGGTGAGTTCAAGGCCAGCCAGGTGGTGGTGGTGCCTTTAATCCCAGTACTCGGGGAAGCAGACAGGCGGATTTGGATTTCGTGAGTTCGAAGCCAGCTGGATAATAGGTAATATGGCAGTTTTTGTTTCCAACATGACTTTCACTGTTTGGGCTACCAATACAATGGGTCTAATCATGCAAAATTTATATGACTATGAGGATAACTTAATTTACTGGTTACTAGGTTTTAGTATTCTTTTGAATATTCTATCATTTAGGAAGATTACGATACTCTCAAGAACTCATGCAGGTCAGGAGATTCAGGAGATTCAGGATTCAAAAGAGGTAATAATAAACAAAATAATAAAAAAGACTTGAAATGCTTGAAAAAATGATTGGAACTGGTGAACAGAGTATAAGGCACAAGGACAGGATACAAAGCCAACACCAGCTATTAGAACTGGCTTACCCAGGGTTTAGCGGCATACCCTATACTTGATTCTGACAAAGCGTCAACTTCTAAAGGCTCAAAGGGGAGTCAGAGAAGCTAGATGGATGCCAATAGCAATGAATGATCTGAAAGAAATTAACAGGCTATTGTTACTTTTGGCTTGCAAAATGCATATGTACAGGAAATGATAAGGACTTGGGCTTCTAATGCTAGAGCTACCCCCTATGATTTCCATCAGTTAGTGTCTGCAGTTTTAGATAAGGGACCTTCCTTGATGTTTGGAATTTATTTGAGAGAAGAATCCAAACATATGGACAGCAAGGAAGAGCAAAAGGTATAGTCGAGGTTTCCCAAGATCAAATTCTTGGTGCAGGAGAATTTGCTGATCCACAGGTCCAAGCTCTTTATGACGATGAAGTACTTCATCTATGTCACCAAGCAGCTTTAAATGCTTGGAATAGGATACAAGATCCAGCTAAAAAGGGTTGAATCATATACCAGAATTAGGCAGGGACAGAGAGAACCCTTTATTGACTTTTTGCAAAGATTAATTAAGGCTCTGGACGTAGGGGTACCAGACCCGGAATCTAGACGAATACTTCTTGAATCTCTAGCGTTTGAGAATGCAAACATAGAATGCAAAAAATAATTGGGCCCTTTCGAAAGTCTAGATCAGCACCTATGGATGAATGGATTCAGCATACGATGAATGTTGAGACGTTTAGGCTATAATGATGAATCTTGGGTAGGAGAAGCGATTTCCACAGCAGTGAGGAGACATCAAACTGCCAGGTGTTTTAATTGTGGTAAATTAGGACATCTCAAAAGGGACTGCAGGCACAGAATTTCTAGGAATAATATCTCCTCTGGGAATGACAAGAAAAGGAGACCTAGGCCTTCAGGTATATGTAGGAGATGTGGTAAAGGCCGTCATTGGGCCAACGAATGCAGGTCAACAACAGACAAACAAGGCAACCCGATCCCATCGGAAACTCCTTCGAGGGGCCTCTCGCAGGCCCCGAAGCCAACAGTGGCCCAGTCATTCCCAGTCACAGTGGAGAACGTGCCTCACCAAGAAATCTAAAAGCTCCAATTTCTGCTATAAAAGTAGTACTAGTCTAAATGGTGAATTACGTGTGGAGGATGAGTCAAAAAACCCAGTAGGACAGAGTAAACGATATTTTGGCAGACTTCTATTAACGACCAAAGACCAAAGCTAAAAGTCTGTATAAATGGCATTTTTATTGAAGGCTTATTAGACACAGGTGCGGATGTAGGTATCATTATCCCAGAATCTTGGCATCCGAATTGGCCTCTTCAAGAGGTAGATGTTCAGTTTCTGGGAATTGGAACCCTATCGTAAGTAAAACAAAGCACAAGATGGGTTGAATGCATAGGGCCTGAAGGGCAAATAGGGAAGACTAAGGCCATATATAGCTCAATATTGCAACAATTTGTGGGGGCCATGACCTGTTACAGCAATGGAATACCAGATTAGACTATTCCTGCGGGTTCCAGGAACTCATAATTCTGGGAAAGATATGATGAGGTATTATGGAAAAGGTCACCAGCCATTCAGGCTGTACAAGAACATATAGAAAATACCAAACCTTTAAAGGTACCAACAGCCCTACCTTTAAAATGGCTAACTGAGAAGCCAATATGGATCAAAGACAGTGGCCTCCTAGCTGAAGATAAATTACAGGCATTGGAACAGCTGGTACGCAAGAGCAATTAGATGCTCAACATATTGAAGAATCAACCAGCCCTTGGGAATTCTCCTGTGTTTGTTGTAAAAAAGAAATCTGGTAAATGGAGAATGGTGACAGATCTAAGAGCTGTCAACAAAGTAATTCAACCTATGGGGCCCACTACAATCTGGAATTCCCTTTTGCCTTCTCTATTACCAAAGGGGATGGCCTCTTATAGTTATTGATTTGAAAGATTGTTTTTTCACTATACCGTTACAAAAAAAGGATAGAGAAAAAATTTGCTTCCACGGTGCCTACTTATAATAATTCTCAGCCTAATAGGAGATATCAATGGACTGTCCTCCACAGGGTATGCTCAATAGTCCTACATTGTGCCAATATTTTGTAAGTAAGCCATTGGAAATAATTCGTAAACAATTTCCCAAGTCCATAATTTATCATTACATGGATGACATCTTATTATCTGATTCAAACAAACATATTTTAGAAAGGATGTTTGAAGAAGTAAAGAAAGTCTTGCCTAGGTGGGGATTACAAATTGCCCCTGAAAAGATTCAAAGAGGAAATTCTATTAATTACCTAGGTTACAGAATAGGGTTAGAGAAAATTAAAACGCAAAAGGCACAAATTAGGAGAGACCGGTTAAAGACTCTTAATGACTTCCAAAGATTGTTGGGAGACATTTCCAGTCTACGACCAGCTGTTGGGATAACACCTGATCTAATAGTTCATTTAAAAAACAAAACCCAGATGGTGATAAGGGGATTTGAACTAGTCCAAGAAAAAACTGACAGCTGAAGCAGAAAAGGAACTGACAATGATTGAGGAAAAATTACAGGGAAGCACATGCTGGATAGGGTGAACCCAAATCTTAGCTGCATCCTAGTCATATTGCCTTCCAGAATCTCTCCTACAGGGATTCTAATGCAGAGGGAAGATATTATTCTAGAGTGGATATTTATACCTAATAAACCGAGTAAAAAATTAAAAACTTATGTGGAAAAAGTCTCTGAATTAATTATAAAAGGTAAGCTGAGACTTCAGTCAACTAGCAGGTATAGACCCAGCAGAAATTATAGTGCCTTTTTACTACTGAAGAAATAAAAAAGTTATGGGAAGACAATGAACCGTGGCAGAAGAGCTTGTGCTAAGTTTTTTGGGAGAAATTAATAGCAACTATTCCAAAAGTGGTGGGACTTAATCTCATAAAGAGAACTTCTTGGATTCTTCCTAAAATTGTACGTGATGCTCCAATAACTGGAGCCCATACGTTCTATACTGATGCAAATAAATCAGGGAAAGCAGGTTACAAGTCAGATGAATTGAGTAAGGTGGAACAAAGCCCTTATAATTCTAGTCCAGAAGGCAGAATTATATGCCATTCTTATGGTGCTAAGGGATTTTAAAGAACCTCTTAATATAGTTACAGATTCACAATATACAGAAAGAGTTATCTTGCATATTGAAACCGCTGAATTTAGTACCAGATGACACAGAGTTGACTTCATTGTTTATCCAGGTACAGGACATAATCAGGAACAGGCTTTGTCCGATGTACATAACACACATCCGGTCCTATACAGGTCTGCCTGGTCCTCTAGCACAAGGCAACGCTGAGATTGATCAATTATTGATTGGAAGCGTGTTGCAGGCCTCTGGAATTTCATAAAAAGCATCATGTCAATAGTAAAGGCCTAAAGAAAGAATTTTCCATTACTTGGCAGAACAAGCTAAGGACATTATAAAGAGATGTCCTATTTGTTCTTCTATAATCAAACACCATTGCTTTGCAGGGAGTAACTCCAAAGGGTACTAAGAGAAATGAAATCTGGCAGATGGATGTGTTCAATTCTTATGGAGTTGGTAAATTAAAATATGTACACCACACCATAGACACGTATCTTCAGGTTTTCAATGGGCTACTGCCCTGAGCTCAGAAAAGGAGATTCAGTAATCACACATTTATTGGAAGTTATGGCATCATGGGTAATATGTACAAATAAAGACAGATAATGGTCAGCATATGTATCTAAGAAAATGAAACACTTCTTTTTTTGATTATTATAATATAAAAACACATTTACAGGTATACCAAATTATCCTACAGGTCAGGCAGTGGTAGAAAGATCAAATCGTATATAAAGGATATGTTTGTTCAAACAGAAAGGGACGAAAAACCAGAAAAGATTACATAATGCTTTATTAACCTTGAATTTTTTAACGCTAATGAGAAAGGAACTATAGCAGCAGAAAGACATTGGATAATGGAAAGTCCGTGAACAAATCAACCGACAATTTCAAAGATGTGCTGACCTCTCTCAATGGAAGCCAGGAGATGATGTGGGCGCTGGGGGTTGTTTCACAGGAGAATAGAGAATTGTGGATAATCAAAAGTTAATAAAGTTTGATTTGAAGAGAAGAAACCTCTTGGAAAGGAGAAATGAAAACATCCACAGTGATATTCATACAGGTGGTAAGAAAAATATATAGAATGGGGGCAGTTGTTTTATTCCACAGGAAAACACTCACCTTTGAAAAAATTCAAGGGACCCTGGATATTTGGATACTGGGACAGATGGGAAAATACTGCCCAATAGGGAAATATCAAGAAAACTGAATGGGTGTGTAAGTAAAACATATTAAACCATATTTCTAAATTTAGAGTGGTTTTGAAGTTGGACTCTGGCTCAGTCCCTCTCCAAATCTAAGCCTGTTAGTAAGAGAAAACCCAGAGTGGAGTTTTGTATTATGTCAAGAGCCATGATATGGGACAGAAAGTAGATATGAGTTTAGGAAAACATCTTTGCTTTTCTTCATAATCATACCTCATTGAATATATTATCATGCCTTTCACTGAATATATATATATGTCTATATAATTAATGTTTAAGTATTTAAATAAACAATGAGTTTTTCTGAAGGAATGAAGTTAGAAGAAGATGGGGCCTACAACAACAACTATGGTTGATATGACGTGCTGATACTGATAGCGCTACTACAAGACCTGTTTTGGGTACCAGCTGCACAAGAAGATCCCCTAACTTGGTAGCTGAAATGGTGCACATTTGTAAAATGTAGACCTCCACAAAATACTCAGAGACTATTTGCAATTTTAAAAGACATTGATCTTGAAATTCTTAACCATCATTTTTGTTTTCTACAGGATCCCTGCCAGAAAGAACCCGTGACACTGGAAGTAATTTAGAGGACGAGCCCCCCCCCCCAGTAAAGTTTGCGGATAGGGACATTTCATTTAGGGTTGGGAAGAGGGGAGGAATTTTATAAGTTTAGGATAAAAAAAAAAAAAAAAAGAGGGTTGATGGGAGGGAATAGATTTGTAATTGTGAGTTAAAATTTTTAGACAAATATGGTATTGATTCTTGTATATTGATAAATAATTTATAAATGTATGCATGCATGTTCTACTCGTTAAAATAATTATGTATTGGAATATATTGAATGATATATATGTATTGTATATATTTACATATTGCAGTGTAATTTCTACCTTTGATTAAGATACTTATATATTGTTTGTGTATTGATATATATTTACATATTGCAAATGTATATTTGTACATTGTTTATATTTGGAGGCATTATCCTCATTTGTTGCAATTGATGTTTATTGTTTAGTTTAGATAGATATTGAGAATTATATAGATTAATAGTATTAAGTTTGCTATTTATAATTAGACTAATCAGGTTGGTTTAGATATATAGAGATTAGATACTCAGTATAGATAGATGATTCTTCAACCTCTTCAAAGAGCTGTAGAAAATGGCCCTTAATCTAACCAGAGTTTGGGGTAGTGAGAGACACAATTGTGGCAACACCGATTCCGAGAGAATTGTTGAGCACCAAAGACACCTCCACCTGGAGCCTTTCTTTTGGCAGAACTGGCCTTGGAGCAAAGAAATGCCCATACCTCAACCACTGACAGAGGTACAGAGCGTGATCAATGGATAAAACAGGACTGTCATGATCCTGCCAAGACAGGGTAAGATAGTTTTGAAAAGTTGCTTGCCTTTGAAAATGGTATGTAGTTATGTTAGGGCCTTAGCCAAAGTTGGTTGCTTCAACGCTGCAAACGTCACTTTGGGTGATTGCCCAGGTAGCTAGTTGTCCCTGAGATTTGTTGCATGTTTAGGAAGTTGTTTTACTGAACTTCCTAAATACCCAGGTAACATTAATATTTCCTCAGATCTTTGATGGGGCTGAAGACTATATAACTATAGTTACTTTCTCATGACTTGGCCAAGTTATTTATTATACAAGTCCTAAGCTAGTTAGGAATAGGATATTTATATTATTGAATAATTTATAGTAGTTTAAATTTTATTTAAACAAAAGGGGGAGGTGTTGCGGGAGGTTTCCCCCTCCAACCAATAGCTGTTGAGATACCAGCCCATTGGGGCGTGGTTTTTCCTTTCAAAAGGCTTCTATTTCTTCCACTGGCCCTCTTGACTTCCTGTTCGGCTGGCGATTAGTCTCGCTTATGATTGCGAAAAGGGCGTTGTGGGATTGTGATCTGTAAGTTTTTTTTTTAAATAAATATACCCTATTAATAATAATTCATAACTGGTGTGGCATTGTTCATGGTTACGCTA
>CAWTZC010001131.1:0-21151 GCA_963919715.1 Microtus obscurus
GTGGGTCTTGTATCTTATCTATTGATTTCATTGGTTCAATAAAGAAAACTGCCTGGGCCCTCATAGGACAAGAAAATTAGGGTAGGCGGAGTAGACAGAGAGGATTCTGGGAAAGAGAAGCGGAGTCAAGGAGATTGCCATGATGCCTCACTCCAGAGAGATGCAGGCTAGAATCTCCCGGTAAGCACACCATGGGGTGTTACACAGAGTATCAGAAATGGGCTAGTCCAGGTGCAAGAGCTAGCCAATAAGAGGCTGGAACTAATGGGCCAGGCAGTGTTTAAAAGATTACAGTTTCCGTGTAATTATTTCGGGGAATAAGCTGAGCTATTGGGAGGCCAGGTGTTGGGGAACACAGCCGGCCGCCCCTCTTACTACAGATTGCGCCAACGTGCTAATGAACTCCATATAAAACCTGAGAGGGCTTAAAAAGAGAGAGAGAGAATTTAAGACAGCTTTTTGCTGTTTCTGTTGCGTGCTGCAAAGAAATTGTCCTGACTCAGCAACAGGAAAAAAAACTGGCTGTTTTAAAATGCCGGCTTTCTGGCTGTGCCGCTATTATATATTTCTGTCTGCTCTGTGGGAGACAGAGCTTTTGAATGAGCATTTGGAATAAAGTGCTATGGCTTGCTTGATGGTAATGTGGACTGCTGTGTGCCTGGAACTGTGCGCAGCTCAGGCGCACCAAATGGCTCTGAGGCAGGAGCGGCTCAGCTCTGCCATGATGAACTGAGTTCGTCTCAAGCAGGAACTACCGTAATTACTGTGATAACAGCGCACTTAAGGTTTAGACTTTACAGGACACAGGCAGTACCTATTATCCCTACATGGTGCAAATTAAGTTTTAAAATTGCTTAACATTTTAAGAAATGCTCCTGGATAGTAAAGAAATTATAGATTCACAATAAAACAGATTCAGACAGACCACTAAATGAGTCACAATGTTGGATAAATGTACGTGGGCTTGAGAGAAAAATATATATATATATAGAGAGAGAGAGAATAAAGTTAATGCCTTTAAAAATAAAAAGGTAAAGTCTTTAAAGAGAAGGAGTGAAGATGGTTAAGAGATTAAAAAAATAAAGAAAAATAAACACGTAAAGATGGAAAATCCACAAAGAGTCTGGATTATGTACATTGTGTTTTCTTTAAGATTTTTGACTGTAAAGGGAGCTAAGTACAGAGAGACATTTCTTATATGGGCTGCCAAGTGGAACCAGAATGGATATCATGAGGGTATGACTTTAGAATTTGGGTCTAAGGATATGATGCTTCGGAGAGGGTCTTCTTTTGTTTTCACAGAGGGACCAGACCCTATGGATTGCATCTATTCCGATATGGTATGATAGACCACGCCCTCCTGAAAGGTTGCTGTGAACACCTTCAGAAAAATTGCTTGACTCAACTGCCAACTGAGATGAAACTATCACAGATTATACGTGAAAGACCTAATTAACGACGCCCCCATTCAGCAGGAAGCAGTTTGGAGAGAAAAAACCTGCGCCACATGTTCCCAAAATATTGTTTATAAATGTTCTTTACATTTAAAGGGGGATATGATATAGATATGAATAATTTGCATTGGTACGGATTTTAAGGTCAATTTTTTATATGTATTTCTGATCTTAATTAAGGTATTGTGATTGTGTAGTTCATTTTTAAAATGTAATGTATAATTAGGAAATATAGGTTGTTGCTGAATAATCATAAATAATAGTCAAGCTTGTAGTCATGTTAGATTTTCTAGATATATAGAGATATATTTCAGTTAGATAGACATTCTTCATATCTCTCAAGATTGCAGAATATGGCATTTAAATATTTTAATAACTTAGGGTTTTTCATGACAATGAGACACATCTGCTCCTGGCAGCACCAATCTACTTCGAGAGGAAGATGGGCATCGAAAAGGATCCTTATGGAGTTTGATAGCCATTTGGGCAAGAGACTGTTCTTGCCTGGACTGATGCATAAACTGGACACAAAGAACCTGCAGAGAGGACTGCTGAACTTGCCTAAAGGTGAGATGATCTTTCGGGGTTCCTGACTCATGAAGGAGTCTACGAGACATTCTGTAGGACACAGCAGAAAGTGACTGAACTGTCTTTAAAATTTCCTGCTTCATGGAAATGTCTGCTGGATACTGTGGGCCTGAAGGCTGAAGATGGATGCCCCAACGGTACAAAAGAACTTTGGGTGACTGTCCAGGCAGCGAGATGTCTCTGTCATTTCTAGAGCATTTGATTTCTTATATACTTAGGTAGTTTTATATCCTTCTGGAGTCTTTGATGGAGTTGAAGAATGGATAGATAGTTATAGTTTTCCTTCGCTATGATAAAAGATAAAGTAGATATAAATATTGTAACTGTAATTCTTATTTGATAACTGTTTTGTTATATGTAATTTTACTATGTTAAAGTTAAAGCCTTTCTTTTTTGTTTAAACAGAAAAAGGGGAAATGATGGAGGTGGGTCTTGTATCTTATCTGTTGATTTCATTGGTTCAATAAAGAAACTGCCTGGGCCCTCATAGGACAGAAAATTAGGTAGGCGGAGTAGACAGAGAGGATTCTATTTCACATATTTAAATGTAGAAATATTCAGTGGTTCATATTTATTGTTAATGAAGAACATTGGCCATACTTGGAGTCAATGGCCCAAAGAGTGTTGTGTGTATGTGTTTATGTGTATGTGTGTGGGAGCACACGCATGCATGAGTGTGTATGTGTACACAGAGAGAATAAAAAACAGTGACAGGAAAAAAGATTAAGAGTTAGATAGAGAGATAGATATTGAGAGAGTGAAAAACACAAAAAAACACAAAGAGATAAATAGATGTGTGTGTATGTGTGTGTGAGAGAGAGGGGAAGAGAGAGAGAGAGCTTGCTTGACTTAATGAAATTTTTTTCCGTAGTCCTGTGTCCTTCCTATTTGTCATCACAAAACACAACATCCATGTTCACATTCAAGCTAATGTTATAACAAACTACCCATCTGTGTGAAGTACTTCACGCAACAGTCTTTATCTTCAGTATTCTCTGAAATTTGAGTCCCCATATCAACTTAGTAACTTTGAGGCTGGGCATCCATTTATTGTATAAAAACTAAATATCCTTACTTCTGTATTTTCTTAGCACACAGTATGGCAGGCAGCAGTATGGAATGTCGCATATTTGTGTGCCCATTTCTTCCATGACAAGATAGAGATTGTCCCAGAGTATTATTCCTTCTTCTGGTATATGATTTAGTTTTCAATAATCTGATTACAAGATACAAAGACCAACAGAGAAGTTGTTGAATTAACAGAAACAGACCTTATCAACTTCACTGCGCGTTCTTTAATTTCTTGAAAAGTTACAATTGAATGCGACACCCAGTTAATGCAACCTACTAGTGAATTTTTTCTTTACATATGACCCATGAATTTATAATTTTGCTTTATTATGCCATGTGCATAAGTATTCATTAACAAAATAAATAATAGAAATGTTCTTATTGTGCCTAAAGAAAAAGCAATGCTCCTATTTTTGTTCTGAAGCGGCGTAGGAACACTCACCAGCAACTAGATTCTCTGTTGGCCTAGACTAGAAATGCCAAGTACAGAAATGGAGAAAAGATATTATAGAAATTACATATCTTTTGTAAGCTTATATAGATTAAAGGAGAGGGAAGTCCATCGCAAAATAAAGCTAAGTACTAGCCATCTGTAGACCACTCCTGACATGCTGACCTGCAGGGGTCTCGATGTCAGAACGTTGCAGAACAGCCACAGAACCATGCTCCTAGCCTGCCTGTACATGCAATAAGAAATGAAGAATTTTTGTTTGAGGGGATTTGGCCAGGAAAAAATTCAGAAGGTGTCAGTAAAGTGAGTGAACAAATCAAAAGTAAATCTTCTGATAAATGAGAGAAATATTTATAACTACTAATCATCTGATATCCAAGGACATTCTTCAGTCCACAGCTGTTACTTTCACTGATATGGTCAAGTTCATGTGTTCAAGTACCTTCATTTGTTTCTTAGTTACTAGATATAACCCTAAGAACAAAAATCTATTATCTTCTGTTCTAAATTGAGGTCTTTAGAGGAGTAAACTATTCTTCCAAGGGAAGGGGGGGATATTACATTTATGACTGCCTTATCAGTGTACTAAAGTAGAAGGAAAGAGAATTGTATGAGCAACATCACCTCCAGTTATCTGTCCCCTGCAGTATAGCATAATTTTATTGTCATACCGAAGCAAAAAACAGCTCTGACTTCTCAAGTGCCTTCTTCAAAATTAGCTAACACAAACTAAATAAGTTCTGTTTTTATTCTAACAAATGTGAAAAAACCAACACAGTATTTGCAATTTTACCAGACGATATTTTACCAATATAAATAAGGTCTTATTGTGGCAAGCTTGTTCAGATGCAAATTACTGAGAAGTAAAACATTTAAAAGGGACACTTTAACATCTCCGTTCTCACCTGCACAAAAGAAAATGGTTCTTATTTCTCAACTTTCAGAAAGTTTTCCCACATTGATGTTAGTACCGTAGTCCTCAGATTGGTAAAGAAGGCTGCAATCTGGACCTGAAATAATACACTGTGCTTGTCTGACATAATGATCTGGAATCTTCCAGTACCCAACCATCTCTCTAGTAGAACAATTTACCCAGCCCCAGAAAAAATTTCCTGCAACATTTTCCAACAAACTCTGGTGATTTAGAAATCTAGAACAGAAACATTAAATGTTACTGAGAAGCCTGAAGGAGTTATCAGGAAGTGATAATTTGTATCCAAGAAAAATTTCAACAGTAGCTTAAATGTAACTATTGACAACAATAACAAATAGTGCGCTTTGGGGGAAATGTTTGCCTACTGTTTGTGGTTTCAGTTTGCAGTATTACACATCTTATAAGGAACACTACACTATATGTTAATTAGAAGACTTCAGGATACACTCAGGCTGTGTTCTCTTTCTAGTGTGAATTCCTAGAAGACACTGTCTTTTCATATAGCCCCAAAATGATCAATAATTGAGAAGCCTAACATATACATTAGAGTCATACAAAACAGAAAATAGTTATTTTAAAAATGTTCTTTTAATGTTGGATGGATTCAAGTAATATTTTAGTCTTTATTTCAAAATGCCAGTGAAAATAAGATTTTATTAATAATGGGTATTCCTTTGATATTTAAATGGACAGAATTTTATTTTCTTTTTACTGAAAATATATATTTTATATAATATATCTGATCACAGATTTACCTCACAACTCCTCCCAGATCCTCTCTACATCCCTGCCCATCAAAATCCACACATTTTTTTCTCTAAAATGCATGATTTTTAAACAATTTTTTGCTTTTGTTATTTAAATGGAAGAAATTTTTACCTTATATATGATAAAGTGGTTCTTATAATAAGTGTAGTCTTTATATTAAAGCTGAATAATCAAGGAGGCAAATAATTTTGGAATTTCATGTCTCCCTTATAAAAATTTTGTAATGTTATGAAATGTATTCAGTGAAGGGGCTATATGCCATTCAACCTTTTAAACAGTAATTTGTCCATTAAAATTTGAAATAAACCATGATTAAATATTATAGACACAGAAAGCCCATATCAAACCTAGAAAATCAGACTGATAACTGTAACCAAATATTGACTTGGTATTAACCTGTATGACTAATTTCAATGATATTTCATCTCCAGTTTTCAATACAGCACTCTGGTCTAAAGAATGTGAAGGTGTGGCTGAAAATGTTTTTTGGGTGAAAGAAAACACAACAAAAACAATTATCAAGACACTGTGAAGAACACCATTACACTTACAGTAATTATAACCAAGAGCCCTGAAATCTCAATATATTCATAGGGGCACTCCAAAAGGCAGAAATAAAAGACATTCTTTCATGTCATTCTGAAGGAGATCCTTGGGAACAAAGTTCCTTGACATGAAAATTATCAAATGATCTCACTGTCTTTCCTGTGCATAGTTTTGTTTTGAAATCAGAAGAGGCACTGGCACCCCTCCACACTACAGGGTGTGCTGGAACCTGCGGGGCTCCAGCCTCATCCTGCAAAGACGATGCAGTCTTGCAAGGAGATCTCCTCTGCTTCTGGGCTAGGTCTGCTTTATATTCCAAATGTTCCCATTTACAGTGTTTCCACTCCTTTTTCAATCTTACCAGAATTAAGCTCCTTTTGTACTTTCAAGAGGCTTACTTTTCTTTTGCATGCTTCTTTGCAAGTCCTTTGCATGCTTCTTTGAAAGTCTCTAATTTTCACAGTGTCTGCCATTATATTTATTATGCATTTTCCATATAACTTTGACCCATTTTTGTCAAGTTTTTAACTCAGTGCCAGATTCATTTATTTTATTGCCTCTGGTGTAGTGCCAATTGAGTGAAAATAAGGACATGGCCTCTCATAGGTATGAGTGAGAGAAGGTTTTAATGTAGACACAAGGGCAAGGACACCCAGAGGCAATAAAGTAGAAGATTGAATATGGCCAGCAGAATAGACTAGGCTAGCAAAGGAGAGAGAACAAGAGTGGGAAAACAGGAAAGGAAGGAAAGAGAAGGGGACAAGAGAGGGAGAAGATCCAAGAAAGTGCATGTCTGAAATAGCAAGGTTATAATGGAAAGAGAAGCTAGGGAAAGGGAAGGGAAGGAAATGGAAGGGGAGGCAAAAGAAGGGAAGAAAAGAGAAGGGAAAGAAAAGGAAAGGTCTGGAGAGGACCTGGAGGGAACAGGGGCAAGAAATGATGAGAGGGCCAGGAGTCTGCAACAGGTACGTGCAGTACTGAAAGGGTCTGACAACCAGCACCGGCTTTGGTATGTGAACCAGGCACCATAGTTTCCGATTTGTCCTAAGTGTCTCCCTGATCTGACATTCCAGCCACTTTGTTGATGATAATGGTTGACATAATCTCTTCTGCAACTGCTTCTTAACTGAAATGAGAGTGCAATTGTCAGGGTGCAAGAAAAATGGAATGGTGGCCAAAGACAAGAAGGGGAAAAGATTCACAGACAATGTCCTTTTTGGTTTTTTTTTTATTTTGATTTAAATGTACAAATACTTATTCATAGATGGACAATATTCTTCAAACTATCTGTTCATTTCTTAAGATACCCGTTCACCCATCCTTCTGTTTTATCTTACTGATATTATTCAGAACAAATATATGGGACAGGAACTGTAAAACATGGTTGATGGACTCTGAACTAGCACCCTAAATAGCTCAACTTTCCTCTTCTTATGCTGGAACATACTAGGACTGTGTCATGCTTTTGAGCTTTTATAGTAGGGAAATTATTGTCCTATTAGTTTAATTGTAGAGAAGACCTTAGTAACCTCAAATATTTGATTGTTTTCCAACATTTAATTCTTCACAGTTTTTCCCAAGCAATTCCCTTCTTATACAAAACAGTTTGGTTACAGCATTCCTTCTGTCTGCATGCAAAACTCCATCCATTTTAGGATCACTTGAAAGATAATCTAAAGAAACAACTTAAGCAGTAATTTCGGAATTTATAGAGATAAATTAAAGGCACAGTGAATGAGAAATGGATAAGGAATCCAGTATGTTTAACAGTGAAAAAGATTCCAAAAGCTAGACATTATCTTCAAACATGGAAAATAGTATAAGTTTCCAGCTCATAACTGAAAGGGGAAGAGGGATTATTTCAGATCATTATGAAGAGTCATGCTTATTCAAATACAGAGTAGGTCATGCTATTTGACGCATGTGGAAATCTTTACTATTTGTCTTTGGACTTATGCCAGAACAGATTAGAAATCCACTTGGTAGAGTTGGAAGTAAGCCAGTTCAGTCACTGCTTTAAGGCTTGGATTTCATGGCCTTTAAATTCCGTTCTAACCTAAAATGCACAGAGTGTCTGAAACCCACTCATGGGAGTGCTGCCTGCCTAAAATTAGTCTTTGCATGAAAGGCACAAAATGATATCAATTGTTCCGAGAAGCGTGCTGCAATGAGTCAGTTGGAAACGGCTTCCAAAGGCAGAGTTCAACCTAGTTACCAAACCCCAAATAATTTTAAAAGATTTTTAGCTGTCTTAGAAGTTTCCAAATATACACACTCAGTTAAAGATGTTTGTTGCAGGTTATGCTCCACAAAATGCAGTGGTTGTAGACAAACATTTTGGATAAACTCAACTAAACAAACCAAACTTTCATGTTTTGAATTTATTGTCTATGACTCTCAACACTCAGGGGAAAATATGTCCTTGGAGGCTTGAACTGGAAAATAAAAATTCTCAGCAGCACTCCAAGTTGTATTTGTTTTTATTAATTTCAACAAAAGGCCTCCTCACTGAACAACTTTCATAGTATTGTAAGGATCTGAGCAAACTACCAAGGAGGAAATCAATCAGTAGTCTGTTCTAGCTGTAACAACAATAAATCACACCAATTGCTGGCACAAGCAAGAAATTTCAAAGGTGTACTAGTGACACTTATATCATAGAGGTGACCAAAAGGATTTTAATTGGAATAACCACACTCAATAGTAGGGAAATTTATTCCACTACTGTAAACTTAGCAACTATTTATGATTGATGAAGCCGCAGACCCTAGAAGAAAAATTTTCATAAAGTAGTATAATCTAAATGGGTTCTAACGTAATTATTTTATATTTACAGATAGTGTGGTGTGGGGCTTTCCTGCTTCATCAAAAGCTTCTTTTTGTAGCAGAGAACATCATAGAGAACCACAAGTGTTCATCATGAAGAATTCAATTGACCATGGGTACCCATTCTCAAATATATTGACAATAAAACCCTACACTTAAGGTTAAGGAACACTGCAGAGGAGGGGCAGAAAAAGAGTGCCAGAATTCTACAAGAACCTCCTGAGAGATGGTCCTCCAAAACACAGACGTTGAAGTTAGTGGGAGGACAGTATAGAAAGGTGGCTCTGGGGCAAGGTAATGCAAGGTGTATAAGATCAGGATACATTGTTTGACATTCTCTAAAGAATTAATAAAGATACTATATTATTAAAATAACAGAAATTTTCATAGTGAAGCAGATCTAAATTAAAATATTAGTTTGAAAGACTGTTATCAGTAGAGTCTTGAATGACCTACAATACTGAATGTCAGTAGTCTTACTAGAAAAACAAACACAATTGATATTATTTATAAGAGATTTCTATGTGTCCTTCTTTATGTATAGGATCTTCAAATGAATGCTTTGTAACTTATATAAAATTTCTATGAGATGGATGCTGTGATATTTCGCAGGATGAATATATGGATTTGAATGATTCTGTCACTTGTCTACACTAAACATTTAGAATACCTTCTCATACCAAGTCTTAACCAATAAAAAGTGTCCTATATAGCTAGATGCTTTTTAGATCCTAAGAGTAATAAGATCTATAACTTGTTACATCCAGTCTTGCGAAGATGCCTTTAATGGTGTAATATCTAGGGCACTGGCTAACTCTAATAGGACACCCAAGGACAAGGAAATCACAAAGAAAGTCCTAGGTCCCTGAACAATCTATCGGACCATATTTATCAAAGGCAGTTCATAAAACAATAATAAAAATGCAATACCTCATTTAAGCATTGTAATATGCCTATTAATATGGACTTTGGTTAATTGGTATTGATTTAAAACATTCTAAGTAATATACCATACCAACAAATAAATTGTGATTCTGAATCAGGGCTCACTCAAGAGCAGAACAGAAAAAGTCTTAATTAAATAGTTTTTATAGAAGGCAAAGAAGTCAAGGATCCATCTATCAGTCACTGAATTGCTAAAACATTATTAAATAGTAGATTTTGATAAAATCGGGGACAGACTTAACATAAATATGGGAAACAAATACATGAAATAAATGCATGAACAGATTTATAGCCAAGATGTTTTGAAAGTTCAGGGAAAATGCTTGTTTTTCTATTGAGAAGGGAAAGAGCATTTCTCAAAATCATTTGGGTTCTGAGAAAGATGCAAAAATTATCACCTAGGCACAAAAATAATAGAAGAACTAAAGAAAGGATATACAGTATTTAAATGCACCAGAACTCGAAAGTCTGGGACATTGGGACTAGAATAGACATAAAGAGGAAGGTATTGAAAGTGGCGACACTGAAGAGCAGGCCAGGTGGTGTAATGAAGAGGAGATAAAATCTATTTCTAAGACATTGCAGCTTTTCTTGAGCAATAAAGTGATCAAGCATGTGTTCAAAGACAAGTTTGGTGAGAGTATGGATAATTACAGTATGAATCTAAGATGAAAGGCATTTTGAGTTATTAGGAAAAAATTGCGAAGAATTTATCAATATTGACACACTAGAGACAACTTGGGTGAAGACAGAGAGAATGTCAAGATACAAGAAAGAATATCAACACTGTATAAAAAAAGATAACAATAAATAATGAGTATAAATGAGCCTGGACACTGCAATTCATTTTCTGTCAGGAAAGCTGCTTGAATTGGGACCATACATGGGGAAAGTAAGTTCTCGAGATAAGGGAATCAAAGAAATGTTACTGTTTTTACAAAACCAGGGAAGTATCCAGATCTCTATTTGGAGGAAAATAGAAAGACAAGATAAGCAATTAAGACATCATGAGTTATAAAATGGGAAGTTAGGAGCCACATGAAATATAAATTAATATGACTCAGAAGCTTAGAGGTTCAGGAAAAAAGAGCCCTGTATAAGGAAAAAGTGCTTAGTGTTGAAGATAAGTCACAGCTATGAACTTTCCATGCTGTAGATGGGGCCAGTTTGGAGGGTCGGCCAAGCAAATGAACGTGTGAACAAACAGAGCAGAATCTTTGTATAGCCGTGCTGTCTCTGAGGTGTTTTATAAGTGAGCCAAGACCCAGAACACAGATTGTATTCTTTTCAGCCCATAAACTATCATTATGTTCATCCTTCCTTGGCAAATAGGGACTAGGAAGAAATGAATGACGCTCACTTATTCCAGTGGGTGGATTGCTGTAAAGTATTGTTTTAACTGTGCAAAAAGGTTGCATTAAATTTATTTTGGCTCCCGTTGTTAATGATGTAAATAGTATCAATTTGTTTATTGCCCCATTTGTTTAATCATGTAAAGATGTGCTTTTCCACCTTGCCTTCCTAAGGCACTTGAAGTTGGTTTAATAAAAAATTGAATGGCAAATAAAAACTAGGCAGTAGAGATAGGTGAGACTGGCAGGCAGAGAGAATAAATATGAGGAGAATGAGGAAGGAGGAAAAAAAGAGGACGATTTGGGGAGGGTGGGAGAAACGAACATGCCTGAAGCAGAAACCAGGCAGGCACCAGCCAGCCATGGGGACAATGGAAAAGTAAGATAGAAAAGAAAGAGAAAAGAAAGAAAGAAAGAAAGAAAAGAAAGAAAAGAAAGAAAGAAAGAAAGAAAGAAAGAAAGAAAGAAGGAAGGAAGGAAGGAAGGAAGGAAAATGGAAGGAGAAGGAGAGGGAGGGAAGGGAGTGAAGAAGAGAGAAGGGAGGAGAAAGAAATATAGATAAAAAGCCTTAAGAGAAATTGGATGAAGAGAAACAGATAAAAAATAAGAACGTAAGATAAGGAGTATATTCAAAACTCAATAATAATCTCTGTGTCATGATTTGGGGAGATGGCTGGTGCCTGTAGAAAAAACCTTCTACAGTGGATTAGGAGTGATGAAACCATATCCATTGTTGAAATGCTGCAATTTAGTAAACATGAATGGGGCAACAGATCTGTATAGACAATGATTGCTGGTTCTGTTCGCTAAAGGGCCAGCTCCAACAGCCTTGAAAACCTGAGTTCAAGCCCCAGGATATTTAGAGCATAAATCTAAATGTCTGCTGTGGTTGAACACACTTGTAATCCTGTCCTGAGGAGCTGGGAGATAGGAAATTCCCTGGGGTTCACTGTCTAGGTTCGCCTAATCGGGGCAGATCCAGGTTAAGAAGAACTCCTGTTTGAAAGAAAGTGTTCCTTTGGATGACACCTCACTTTTGTCCTCTGACCTTCTTTTTTTTCACACTATACAAACAGAGATGGACATGCACCTGAATGCACTTGAAGACACACAGGTGTCACACACACACACACACACACACACACACGCATAAGCATAATAAAAGAATTAGTTTCCACCATTATTTGTAAAACAAATACACCGTTGTCACTAATTCGACAGCAGGAAAGTGAAGACAATTAGCATGAATACTAAATCCTATTAAGTGGAAACAATATCTCAACCTGCCACTGGGACAATTAGAAGACCAATGTACATTTTCATGATTGTGTCTACCATGTCAGATCTTGTGGCAACTTGTAAATGCTGTGATCTTTCAACAATTTAGATTCCATAGTGTAGGAATGTAGCTGAGTATCAGATCACCCACAATACAGTCAATCATCTGTCTCAACCCTAGAGGATGAACTCAAGATTCTATGCATGCTAGAGCAAGTGTTTTACCACTAAGACATATAAGCCGACAAATTATCTTTAGATTTCTTATATGTTCTTTAAATTTCTTATATGTTCTCATTATTAGCTTGGTAGCAGGTGACCTTACCTTTGGAGCTATTCTCTACAGTCTTGAGTTGTCCTAAATGTACAATAATGTTGAAGATTTTTTAAATGTTGATATTTCTATCTTGTTTGAGCCTATCAATGGATTTGTTCACTAATTATCTAGTAGATTTTTGTTGAATGTTCAAACTGTTTCATAAGTTGATTTTTTCTGCACATAAGAGTTGTGAAAATTCTTCATTTTCAATTTTAATGCTTCTGGTCTCTGCCCCTAAATATGTTCACCACGATTTTCAGTCTGACTAACTAATTAGAAGGGGTTAGGTGACTTCTTCTACTTTCCTGCTTTTAGAAAAATAACTCAACTTCCATCATCAACTTGATGTTTACTGCAATTTTTTTCAGATGACCTTTAACAGAATGAGATACGTTCCTTTCTAATTTTAATTTTTTAATTAAATAAAAACTATCTCTTCTCATTTTTATGTGCCAAATCTATTTCTCACTACCACCCTTCTACCTTCCTCTCTATCTCCCATCCCACTCCCCATCCACTCCTCAGAGAGGGTAAGGCTTCCCATGGGGAGTCAGCAAAGTCTAGCACATTGCTTCGGAGGCAGAACCAAAAGGTCCCCCCTCCATATCTAGGTTGGGAAGGTAACCAACTCCAGAGAGAATGAGTTTAAAAAAAATAAGTAGCAGGGTTAAATCTTGGTCTCACTGCCAGTAACCCCACAGTGTCCCCAGCCAAATATCTGTCACCCACATTGAGAGGAACTAGTTTGGTCTCTATGGTCCCTCTCACTGTCAAGCCAGAGCTGGAAGGCTTCTATTAACTCCGGTAAACTGTTTCCAGTGGGTATCCCCATCGTGGTCTTGACCTCTTTGTCATATTCTCCACTCCTCCCTCTCTTTGACTGGACTTGGGAGCTCAGTCCAGTGCTCCACTGTGGCTCTCTTCATCTGTTCCTTCAGTTGCCAGATGTAGGTTCTCTGGTGACATTTAAGATAGTCATCAATCTGACATAGGGCATGATCAGTTCAGGCATCCTCTCCACTATTGCTTAGGGTCTTACCTGGAATCATCCTTGTGGATTCCTGGGAATTTCTCTAGTGCCAGGTTTCTTTGCTAGCCCCATAATGGCTACCTCAATCGTTATCATTTTCCTTGTTTAGAGATGATTTAATATAGATGATGTTAACTGAGCAGCACCTCTAGAATTTGGTTGCTAAAACCTTTAATTATATTCAGTCTTTCTGCTATTTTCTGTTTTTAGTGTTTTATCTGTTTCTTGTTACACTGGCTAAATGTTGTCCACTTAGGATAGGAGTACCTTAGAACATTCTTTTGGCCAAAATATACCACATTCCACTAATCACTATAAGTACCTTATTATTATTAATAATTATTTTCATTTTATCTTCACTGAATCTCCATGCTGTATGCCATGCTGTATGAGAAAAAATTGTTAAAAAAAACAAAATTTAAATTACCCTAGTGTTCAACCACTAATGGTTTAAATGACACAATCCCAATTTTAAATTATTGCATAATCATCTGCTAAATTCCCTTCGCTTCAGATTCTTTTGATCTACACTAGATTTCCAATTTTCCTTTAATTAATTGATTTATACTCATCTATTTAGAAAAAGGGTAAGGATAATAAACCTTAAGTCAGTATAAATAGCATGTCCTCTTGACTGCTACACTATTTTAATTTCAATATCAAATTCCTGTTTACCAGGTGCCTTAGTCCTTCCATGTTACTCCAGAACATTATAATTTTGTTTTCCAAGCTTACACTCAAATGTCAATTGGATCTGATTCATAAAATCTACTCTAAAATGTACAGATCAGATGTAAACAGATCTTGGGTAAATCATCAAAGTTCAACACATTCTACCCTCCATTACAAAGGCACTCTTATTTGAATTTAAATGGGAGAATTCCACCAGTTCTCATAGCCTTCATTATCCTGCATATATTTCCATTATTTGATTAAGTTTATTAATTTGAGTTGAATAAATACCAGTGTCTGAGTTTCCCATATTCTGGCACAAATTCTTTTTCTGATATATTACGTGCTCAAAGTTTACTGTTGGCTTTCTTGCATTCCGAACCTCCTCTAAGTTGTATCCCTATGACAGCTGAAAATAAAATGTATTAGGCATCAAGGAATCATCCTATACGCAGGGAAGGAAAAAATAAACTCCATCAGCATAGAGTGTAGACTTGAAATATGATTTTATTGTGTTTGCAAAAAAATTTAAAACTTTGAATTATAGTTTAATTGGACTCTTCTCTTTATATCTCCCAATTTATTTTATATTTATATCTCATTTTATATCTCCCATTCTCAAATCACATAAATTTGAAAATTTCGCAATTTTAATTAATTTTATATTTCTCAAAGAAATAGAATAGTATGGTATCATCTTTTAAAATACTCAACTGAGGATATTTTTTTAACAATAAAATACCTAATTCAACAGCTCTTGGTAAGTTCTGCATTCATTGAACAGTGTCTTGTGTATTTTATCTAGTTTTACTAGATACTCAGGAACTAGTTGAATAGTTTCTGCTCCCAGGGACCTGCAAAGGGAAACAGTGTAACAGCATCAGGTCCAAAATACTTGACTGCAACCATTTTGTCCCACTGAAGCTCTCTTTTTAAGTGAAGGATCCAACCCATGGCAATCACAGGGATCCGACACCAGCTTCGTATCTTGTCTCTATATGTACCTGACTTTTCAGTGCTGTGATAAAGATATAACACTCCAAAGAGAACAAGGTCATCAGCTGACTGTGCAAAGAGTATCTCAGAATTTGAGAGCAGCATCGTCAGAGTAAGCTCATAGAAAACTTTAGTAACAGATACCTTCAAGCTGATACCTTTTCTGAGAATTAAATTCCTGCAGTTGTTTTTGCCAAAATGGAGTAAATTATATTAATATTTGACGTTTTTACTGTTTGTTTCAGAAAAACATTCGCACTATGCTGAGACTGAAGTTATGACTAAATCAACTATGTTATTAACTGTCCCTCACAACTTTTTTTCCAGCCTGAAGTGTGATAAGCTTGTCATAAATGACTTCACCAAAGTAATTGATAACATTTTTCAGAGTATGAAGACAGAAGGCAGAGCCTTTGTGGCACCCCATATGGAGTAAGCCATTAATCTTTTTCTCGATTTTTTTCTGTTTGTAGTTTTATTATGAAACTAGAAGTCTCCTAGCAAACATTTAAACAATACAGACATTGATAATGGAGAAACAAAAAATGCACGTGATGCTGTCCCTCCAGACGTAGGTTCACAGATTCTGACATTTATGCTGTATTCATCAGTAAATGAATATATCTAATATTCCTGTCTCTCTGACTTATATATTTTCAGATGTGGAATTATGCTGTGAATAATGTTTATACTCTTTTAAATTAAATAGTATTGCTATATTTTTCTCTCCAAATATTTAAAGCAACATTTTTGTGTATTAGAGACAGTTAAGGCTAGCCTGATATTCATTGTTCAGTGTGAAATCACGGAAATTCTCCTGCTCGGAACACCAAGTGTAAAGAATTAAAGGCATACAGCCACCACACTAGCCTTTAAGAATCATACTATAGAATACTATTAAACTATCTTCTTTTATTATTATTAGTAATTAAAAAATATTGTATATAAAAATGTACTGCAATATCATTCCCTATAATATATAAGCTTATTGAACAGTGACAATATATCACATTAAGATTCATTCTTAAGATAAAATTAATCAGAAAAAAAATATTAACACTTTCGAATAAATGATAGCTTCAAAGTAAACTACAAAATATGAATTATACAAAAAATGAATGATAAATCAATGTTACAATATGTCCATTTGCTCTCAAATTTACTAAAAATAAATATTATCTTTCTTCTAATTTGTCTTTGGTTTTTTTAAAGTCTTATTTTAATATGTTCTCTTTTAGTGAATTTCTTTTAAATTTTTGACAGTGATGTAAGTTTCTTCTGATCGTCAACTTCTGTCTTTTCCAATTTTTTTCATAGGTTTTTTAAAACTATATTTTATGGTTCTTCGAACTCTAACAAGCTTTGTGCATGTGGTAGATTATCCCAGTGGTCTCTCACTGTCTCTCTCTTTCAGTCTTTTTCTTGTCTTGTAAAACCTTGATTGTTGAAACATTTGTATTTTTTTGATTTTTAAGTATAGCTTCAAGCTTTCCAATTACTACTGTGGCATGGAAGAATTAGGGGAATAATTTCTTCTTGCACTTTGTTAGATACATAAGGGCTACCTGAAACATAGCTGACACAAAGAACATAAGATTCAATTTTTAACTTTCTAAAAGTAGTCAATTATTTCGACTTCCATTTACTGAACTCCACAATTAAACTCTTTTCATATTCACATAGTCATATCTATAGAAATATTTCACTCACATACTGGTTTTAAATGCGAATGGAATTGTTCATGTTTATAGTTTCCCCTTCCTCAAGTGACTCCAGGTTGTATTAAGTTGATACTGAAGCTAACTATGACATCTGATTCCTTAACTATTACACATTGAAGACGTTCAGTTAAACCATAGTCATTCTTTTCTTGTCGGGTGCCCAAGAACTCATGTTAATTTAATTGTGGTAAGATAGTTGATTACCGGTAAAACAGAAGTATAGAATTGGAAAGCTTAAGCAGTAAAGTATGTAGGAATCTCTTAAGTGAAGTCGGGTTGAAGGGAAGACCAAGTTTAAGGAAGGTTGTTGTGAGATTCATATAAAGCTAACAATTCTGAAATTAATGATACAAATATCAAAAATGTAGACTTTAATTCTCCTTAAATTTGCAGTCCCATATGGATGAATTTTGTGGAAAAAAACATATTTGCAAAGTATAAAAACAGTATTTTCGGTGACTTTGCTATGATTTGGCTTCAATATTATGTATAATCATATGTTTACCATTTAAAGTAAATACTGTGAGTTGCTTTCACTTAACATAAAGTTTGCCTGTTAAAGCAATACTATGCGACAACTCCATAAGCTACGTAAAAGTATTCAGACCACTCAACTATCCACAGATGATCCACAGGCAACAGTTCACTGCCTACTGCCTGACAAGTTCATAAGACAACTGCAAATAATAGAAACTTTTTTATTTTAAATGTCAGTGAACCTAGTACCCTTTGAAGAAGTTCAAAGGCCACAGATAGTAGAGGCAGGAAGTAATAGCGATTCTGATGAGATAGAATGAGGTACAAGAGTCATGTGGCATTGATTTTATACCATTGGGAGAAGTTATTTTAAGTTTATCTGGTGTGTGTGTGTGCGTGTGTGTGCTTAATATCATCCATTAGAATAGAAAATAGTTTCTTAGATTGACTAATTAAAAAAATTAAAAGTATTGGGGAGGCCAACTTTAAATGAGCACAACTAAATTATACTGCAAATATACTGACTCAGAACATTTAATCAAGGACCAACAAATTCCAAGGCTTAATTATAACCCACTACTGTCAGTAATACCTTGCTCTACTAAGCAGTCTCTAGAATAGCATAATTCAAGAAAGCATGAAGAATACTATAGTTTAAGATTGGTTCACTTAAGGTTCTGAGGACTAGAAAGCCAAGGTTTTGAGAGGAGCAACACTTGGTAAGAAAGCATATTTGCTGAGTCATTCCATTGACGAAGTTTGGAAAACAAGCAGTTCATCAGAAACCAAGAAATAGAAAGAACTAGGTGTGCTTGAGAGCAGGTTGTTCTGACTTCAGAGCCACTTGCCAACCCAACACTCAAGACCAGTATCACATCTTGACCGTGTTGCTTCCATCTTAATAGTTGTCACAGTCAAGCTTCAGTCTCCACTCTTAAAAAGAAGGACACTGCAGCAACATCAAATTCGAAATGTATTCTTTATACAGGAAACTATATCAATAAGGAAACACACAAAAGGTTTAAAAAAGAGAAATTTAGATTCAAGATAGATCAAAATAAATTAAATAAGGTAAATTCCAAAAAGCACAAACTTCCTCACACAGTTTATCACCTTTGTCTCATGCTCCCTTTTTATTTAGCATTTAGCTAACTTAGGACTCATATCTATGAACAGTTGTAAAGCATGTACTTGTCTTTCACATGTATCCTCACACTCATATTTGATGTGATTCCTTAGAAAGAGGCACTAGCTCTGTTAAACAAATCCATGGCCAATCATTTACATTTATTTGCAGATCTTTTCTGTAAGAAGTTTTTCCCTCAATGGGACATTGATGATTATTTCAAATCCAATCTGATCAGCAAAAAAGCAAAGTGCTTTGTAAAGTGTACGATAGAACCAGCTAAACAGAGCACTTTCCCCATTTTTTTATCTTCTGTTTTTTTCTTTTCCTTTGAATGACTCTGTCCATTTCTTACAAATTTGAACTGAGATATTTGGTTCCATTGTTTAAAACTTTCTGAATACTAAAATAATTTTGTCTATCGTTTGATTCAGGTGATTAGATTTCATCGACTTCGACTTTGCTTTCTCCAGGATGAACTTTCAAAGAAAATGATGGGCTTCTCTTTTGTTTGTTTTTGTTTTAATTGCTTGTGGTTTTATTTGATGAACTGAATATGATCAAAAAATTACTAAATGGAGTCGTAAGCAAAATGATAGAATCTTTTCCTCCAATGAAAATGGCAGATTCTGGGTTATCTTGTCTGTTTTTTGCATGTAAATATCCATCAGGTAGGCAATTTCTCTCCAATAACTCAGGATGGAAAAGTATTCTCTCAATCACCTTTGAAAGTAGTAATAGCTAGGACATAAGATCCAAGGCAGCCAATTCATATTCTTTTCCAGGAAAATAAACAACGGGAATGTTACCCGGATGGAGAGTCAGTTAGAAGACATGTAAAATAGATACTAAGAGTGGGAGCCTCATGCTATGACCTAAAGCAAAATATCCACCAGTTTACCAAGTCCAGCAGTTTACCAAGTAATTGTTGAGCAGGATGAGGAGAAAATTGCCACATGTCCAGGGACATCATTTTTAGCTGAGATGCCCTAAGCAATACTGCCCATGACAAAATTTTTCTCATGTAGATTTCCTTGGATCCATGCCCAATTTTGATTTTCATTACTCTTTTTTTTTAATGGTAAGCATTAATATTTGATCCCAGATCCTCAGACCTAAAATTTATTTCTATAGCATTTTTATTAATTCTTTGAGAATTTTGTATAATGTATTTTAATCATGTTCATCCATTCTCCCTTTCCTCAACTACTCCCTGATCTGCCCCAGCTTCCCTAATTCCCCCAACTTGGTATCTTTTTTTTTTATAATTCATCAACATATATACAATGAATTTTTTCAGATGTAAAGAAAACTGAAGTTTGTAGGCAAATGGATGAAACTGGAAAACATTGCATTGTGTGAGGTATCCCAGACCTAGAGACATAAATATCATGTTTACTTTATGTTGACCTTGGCCTTTGTTCTCTATGTTGTGTGTTGTCTTGGATTATTTAAAGAATGTAAGGAAAGAATCCAGGAAGAAAGGGTCACTGTGGAAAGGGAAGGTTTTAAGAAAAAGGGATAATAGAATGCAGGGAAAATGAAAAGGAAATGTTTTTTTCTTGTTGACCACATGACCACATAATGCCCTTGCCATGAAATCTAAGTAGACTTTCACCTGTATCTCTTCTTCTTCTTCTCAGAATTCTCTTTCACTTTATATATTTACAAACTGTCTAAGGTCTGTATAAAAACCGTATATGATTGTTCCTTTTTAAATTGTATTTATTTATATATGATGTGCAGTGTGTGTGTGTGTGTGTGTGTGTGTGTTTATGTATGCAATGGGGTGTATGGTATATGTATGTGGTGCATGTATATCTTTGTACAGGTGTTCACAGATGCAAAGACCAAAGCATGATATTGGGCATTGCTTTCCACTTTATTACAGGGTCTCTCACTGAATTGAAGATCTCAGTTTTGCCTGCATTAGCTAGTCATAAAGCTTGGAACCTGCCTGTTTGCACATCTCAAGATTGAGTTAAGGACATGTACAGTACGTACATTGCTTCTTATCTGGGTGCTGAGAACTCAAGGTCAGATCCTTGTTTTTGCAGAGCAAATGTTCTTTGTCACTGAGCCCTCTCCTGTTATTTGTCATTAGTACCTGAAGCAATGGAAATACACTCATGATGACTTACAAAAACATACTCTTCATTGTCTTTAATTATTGAAATAAAATTTCAAATATACTTTTCAGAAATTATGTCAAATTTAATACCCAAAATTTCATTTAAATAAATAGTGAGTTATCCTTGGATTTGTATAATTAATAACTTTGTAATGTACAGAGCAAACTTTTCATCTAAAATTGAAAAATATGGTAGGCTAGGTAAGCAAATTTTATTTATATAAACTGTTGATAAATGATGTGGAAATTTCTTATGACTTAGCCATAATGCACCATGGTTAGCACAAGATCACACAATCATGCTCACACAGGAAAGGCAAATTCACATTTATTACAGGCAAGTTTACTGTATCATACTGTCAACCACCAAATATCAGAAGTTGTGTCCAGAAAGAAGAAAATGAGTGTCTTTTCAACAGAAAGTCCCACATGAAATGAAATAATTTGCAAGATGATGTAGCACTCT
>CAWTZC010001132.1:0-229281 GCA_963919715.1 Microtus obscurus
ATTCTAACAATTTCTTACTATATTTTATACCTCAGCCTCACTCCTCCTTCAGTCTATCCTATGTGTTATTGTGAGAGGAATTTTTTAAGCATACTATGTAGTAAAAACTACTTACCTGTTTTCTGTTTAACTCCAGAGTTATTCTTTTTTATTGTTTTTATTGAACTATGAATTTTTCTCTGCTTCCCTTGCTTCCTCCCTTCCTCTTCCACCCTTTCCCATGATCCCCACACTCTCAATTTATTCAGGTGATCTTGTCTACTTTCAATGTTGATTAGATCCATGTATGTCTCTCTTAGGGTTCTCTTTACTGTGTAGGTTATCTGGAATTATTAATTGTAGGCTGTTTTTTTCTTTGCTTTATGTCTAAAAGCCACTTATGAGTGAGTACATATGATATTTGTCTTTCTGGGTCTGGGTTGCCTCACTCAATATGATGTTTTTTAGATCTATCTGAAGGTTGGATAGGGGAGCACGGAAGCACAATTCTTAGTTAAGGGACCCACCTTAGGGATGGCAAGAGACTTGAACCTAGAGTGGCTCCCAGGAGCCCAAGGCAATGTCCCCAGTTAGTTCCTTGCACAGCTGAGGATAGGGAACCTGAAATGACCCTATCCTATAGCAGTACTGACGAATATCTTGCATATAACCATAGAACCTTTATCTGGTGATGGATGGAGATAGAGACAGAGACCCACACTGGAGCACCGGACTGAGCTCCCAAGGTCCCAATGAGGAGCAGAAGGAGGGAGAACATGAGCAAGTCGGGACCACTAGGGGTGCACCCACCCACTGAGACAGTGGGGCTGTGATCTATTGGGAGCTCACCAAGGCCAGATGGACTGTGACTGAAAAAGCATGGGATAAAACCGGACTCTCTGAACATGGCGAACAATGAGGGCTGCTGAGAAGCCAAGGACAATGGCACTGGGTTTTGATCCTACTACTTCATGTTCTGGCTTTGTGGGAGTCTAGCCAGTTTGGATGTTCACCTTCCTAGACATGGACGGAGGAATGCCCTTGGACATTCCATAGGGCAGGGAATTCTGATTGCTCTTTGGACTGGAGAGGGAGGGGGAAAGGAGTGAGGGGAGGGGGGAGAAGGGTGGGAGGAGGGGGAGGGAAATGGGAGGCAGGGAGGAGGTGGAAATTTTTTTTCTTTTCTCAATAAAATAAAAATAATATCTATTTTCCCATAAATTTCAAGATGTTATTATTTTTTCCCACCAGGAATGAAGGAGTATGCCCTTCACCCTACATCTTCTCCAGTAGTTTTTTATCTTGTCCGTTCTTATAGGTGTAGGATAGAATCTCAGAGTTGTTTTGATTTGCTTTTCTCTGATGGATAAGGATATTGAGCATTTCCTTAAGTGTCTTTCAGCCATTTTAGATTGATCTGTTGAGAGTTCTCTATTTAGATCTGTACCCTATTTTTATTGGATTACTTGTTCTTTTGATGACCAATTTCTTGAGTTCTTTGTATATTTTGGAGATCAACGCTCTGTCCAATGTGGGGTTGGTGAAGATGTTTTCCCATTCTGTAGGCTGCCGTTTTGTCTTGTTGATGATCATTTCATTAGATACTGAAAAAGCCTTTGACAACATACAACATCCCTTCATGAGGAAGGTCATGTAAAGAGAAGGGATACAAGGAACATACCTAAACATACAAAAGGTAATATATATCAAGCCAACAGTCAACATCTAACTAAATGGAGAGAAACTCAAAACGAGCAACCTGAAATCAGGAACAAGACAAGGTTATCTACTCTTTCCATATCTATTCAATATAGTAATTAAGGTTCATGTAACTCTGATGAAATCATAAATTTATCTATACTGCAGTTAAATGTGCACTGAAAGTACATATCCTTTTGTCTATAACCAACACTACTTCCTGAGAAGCTTCTACAATGCTGAATAACAGAGAAAAAACTTCAAGCTATCTTTCATAATAAAATGTTCACTTTATAACTTAGACTATGTATTAAACATCAACCTCATTGGTGTCTTAATGTTTAAATCTGGATTCACTTTACCAAAAAATGACATCCCAGCTTCTTAATAGTTCTGTTAGGAAATCCCTTTGGTTTGTGTTGTCATATGTGTGCTAGCTATAAGACTTATGACATTGTTCAGCTTCTGTTCACAGATGGGATGGTATCTGGTTTTCCTGGAATACCTTGCAGCTATGATTTTTGAAAACTGTGATGGATGCTTTCTCTCCCAGTGAGTCTGAGTTTTGTAGTCTTGCTGGTATTTAATATATGTCCTTGTTTTCTCCCCTGTCTAACAGATGTTGTTAGCAGTAATCAGTCTGTCTCTCTCTTTGCTGTGGTCATCCCCAACATGCCCACAGATACTTGCTTATTCACAATATTCCATTGACACACACCAAGGAAGAAACTCTATCTCATGACCAAAGAGAACCAGAAAAGCTAAATGACAAATTTGTGCAGCACAGCTCTCTGCTCCCACAGGACTGCTCTGGACTGTGCAGTGCCTATAAGAGTTCTAGGAATGAAGAAGAAGTTTCTATAATCTCTCAAATTTACACTCCAAGATTTGCTTTAAGGGGATGAATTTAGGTCTCACGCATCTCAAGAATGGTATTCCTGTATATCTGACACATCACTTCCATAAAGCTTATATTACTTTCTTCCTTTTAGTTTATGAGGTTTTGGGGTTTTTTTGTTTGTTTATTGCAATTTTTTTATTATTGGAAAAAAAGAAATTTCTGCCTCCTCCCTGCCTCCCATTTCCCTCCCACTCCTCCCCCCCCCCCACTCCTCCCCCTCCCTCTTCAGCCTGAAGAGCAGTCAGGGTTCCCTGCCCTGTGGAAAGTCCAAAGTCCTCCCCCCTCAATCCTGGTCTAGGAAGGTGAACATCCAAACTGGGTAGGCTCCCACAAAGCCAGAACATGAAGTAGGATCAAAACCCGGTGCCATTGTCCTTGGCTTCTCAGCAGCCCTACATCTCAGTTTTCCTTCCTTAAATATGTTAACTTAGGAACATCTTATGGCAAGCTAGGAGCCTAGCTTACTACTGTGGAAAAATGGTTTTACCCTATAAAGATTTGTTTCTTGTACTTGTTTAATAAAATGCTGATTGGCCAGTAGTGAGGCAGGAAGTATAAGTGGGGCAACTAGGTAGGAAGTAGAGGCATGACAATGAGAACACGAGAATTCTGGGAAGAGGAAAGACACAGTCAACAATGGTCATCCAGATGCAGAGGAAGTAAGATGAGAATGCCTTGCTGATAACAGATACCAAGCCACATGGCTAACACAAACAAAAATTATGGGCTAATATATGTTATAAAAGTTAATAAGAAGCCTGAACTTATTAGTTTATGATTAATGTACACCTATGTGTGTTTCTTTGGAACTGAATGGTGGTGGGATCAGGCGGGACAGAAATCTTGGGCAACAGCTTACCCTTCAAATACAACAGCAACCAAGAAGACCTACCTACTATATTACTTCAAGGTTGTTTAGTTAAGATATTTTCTTTTTATCTTGGTATTACCTGAAAACTGCCTCACATTGAGTTCCACATTTAGTAACTGTTTCTCTGTCCCTCCAGTCAGTTCCCAAATAATAACACTGACACTTATTATTAGTTATGATAGCTCAACTCATAGCTTAGGCTTGTTCTTAACTAGTTCTTAGAACTTAAATTAACATATCTTTTAATCTATGTTTTTATGTGACTTGGTTACCTTTACTCTACTCCCCATCTGATTCCTCTTCATCTGGCTGAGAATTCTTCCCAGCATTCTCTTTGCCTGGAATATCCTGGCTAGTTATTGGCCACTTAGTTTTTTACTAAACCAACCACAGTGACATATCTTCTCATGGCATAAAGGAATACTCCAAAACAGTCTTCTCCAGCTATAAAGTTGCAAATAGCAATGATAACCATGATGTAAGATATCCTCAGTGGTAAAATAGTGGCACTTACATCTTGGGGGTAACCAATAACTGTCTAATTGGACAGCTTGCTCAGTAGGAGAAAGTTTCTGCCTGGTATTGTAAACAGCCAATTGCAATGATGTGGAACCTAGAGGAGGCCCTGCTAATGCCACTTTTGTATTCCAGAATAATCTATAACTGCATTCTAAATACCTATACAAACATACTAGTGTTCTCTTACCTTTCATCAAAGGTGTTTCTTCTTTGCAGCAATTGGAGACAATTATAGAACACTGCAATGGTTAAAATGCAGAGAACAATTAACTATGTGATATCCATGCCCAGTTGATATTTCTATAAACACAACCACTACATCTAATCCTCAGGAAATAGCACATAAGATAGAGTGGAAAGATTGTAAGATCTATAGGACAAGGCAGTTTGCTGCAAGAGGGTCCTCTATAAATAATATCAGAGAGCACCATCAAATCTCAACTGTATAATTGCCTAAATATGACCAGAAAAATGAAAACACCAATTGACATGTCAATGTAGATGATAATCTCACAGGGCCACACCCCTAGATGAAGAACTATAGGCAATGAATGGATAAAGGGAAAATTAATATTGTCCAAGGATGATACCTTTATAAGTTATCTAGTCCCAACACTGAGCCATATATGTGTGTGCATATATACATATGTATATGTGTATACACAGAGATTAGTAACTCTAAATATACTCAGCAGGTAATAGGTGGTTGATAAGTAGATAATAGATATAGACAAATAGCTGTGTAATAATGATAATTAAGAAGTCATGAAATTGAGAGGAAGTTAGGGACACAGAAGAGTAGGAAGGGGATGGGGTAGAAATGATATAAATGCTATATTCATGCATGAAATTCTCAAAAAATCAAAATAAATAAAATTTATGTTTTACTAGGTACATCTCACAAATAATTTTTGAACTATTTGGTTTCTTTTCTATTGAAAGGGGTCTGGCTTTTTGGTTTTGGTAAAACAAGAGATGTTTTTGTTTTTAAGAAAGAAGTCATTATTGGCCATATAGTTCAAAACCTCCTTCTTTTCCATATTGGTTTTGTAGTCACAACAAGCATTTCATCATAGGTGAGTGTCACCCTGTGATTCAGCTACAGGGAGACTAAATCAATGATTTACTTTAAAGAAAAACACAAGCTTTAGGCAAAAAATAAAATAGAATCCAGGACAATAAATGAAAGCAGTCCACATCCTACTCACAAATTTTATTAGCAACTCAACAAAGAGCTGATAAATCCAGCACTATGTTGTCAGTCATCTCGGCCTTCATCTACGCGTTCTTTGTCTGAAGCAAGGCTGGCAAATCTAGACAAATGAAAACTCTAACAATGACCAGAACAGATAGTCCACGTGAGAACTCAGTAGGTATTGTGATTTAAAAGTATCAGTTAGACACAGCCAAATAGACTGATCTCACTTAGTATTATTTATAAGGATTTAATTAAGGTATTCAGATATGGTTTTAAAATATAAAAAAATAAATCATCAGTATGTTTGGTAGAACAGTAGTGGCATCTGCAAATGAATGGAGAAGCATGTACTCCACAACAAGAAGTCTCACAGTTAATTTTATGCTACTACAAATTAAAAATTAATTATAAGAGAAAAAACATTGTCTTTTCATGTGGACTAACTTTATCCTTTAAATACATAAAAAGTAAAGATATATGCAAATTATAATTATGATTTATAACAAAGATTTAAATAACTACTAATAAAAATTATGACATGTCACCAGGCGGTGGTGGCACACACCTTTTATCCCAGCACTCAGGAGGCAAAGGCAAATGAATCTCTGTGAGTACAAGGCCAGCCTGGTCTACACAGTAAGTTCCAGGTCAGCCAGAACTACACAGAGAAACCCTATGTCAAAAAAAACAACTAAGAAAATGACATATCAACTATTCAGTCTAGGCAATGAAATATACATATTTCTATTTAGAAAGCAGCAATTTAACCATGTACTCCCATGGAATAATTTTTAATATATTCCTAAGTAGAAAAAGTATTTATGTTAATAGCCATCTAAAACAGTCAATGATATACTGTTAAGAATATATGTATTTAATTCTTGATGTAAACCTTATATGAACTTTATTATAAAAAGATTGCAAGTAAAAAAGTTACAAATAAAAAAATCATAGACTGGAATTGACCAGACGCAGAGACTATACAGCTCCATAAATTTCTGTAGGTAGAATAGTCATTCTGAAGCTGTAAGGTTTCACTTTCACTATCAATATGTTTTTATGCATATATCCACAAGAAACAACAACAACAAAATACCCATAATTTACTTAGACTATACTAGGAAACTATTAGTTTCATGTCCTCTTTCATAACTCATGTCAATTCCTTGCATTCTATCTGTCCTTATCCCACAATAATCATTTCAATATTAGGGGATAAAGAATATATTTTTAAATTAAAGAGTACTACATTGTAGCGTGAAGGGGCCAGGCCTGCTTGTTGTTGGAGTTTTTGTCCTGCCCAGTACCCCAGCTGTTTAACCCCAGAGAAAAATCACACAAAGATCTCTGTAAGTTACAAAGCTGATTGGCACATTAGCTTTAGCCTCTCACTGCCTAACTCTCACACCTTGATTAACCCATTTTTCTGATCTATGTTAGCCATGTGGCTCAGTACCTTTTTTTCAGTGGGGCAGCTCACATCCTGCTGCTTCTGTGGTCTGGGCAGGAGTGGGAGGAATCAGCTTCCTCCTTCCCAGAATTCTCTTGTTCTCATTACATCATTCTACTTCCTGTCTGGTTTTCCCGCCTATATTTCCTGCCTAGCCAATCAGCGTTTATTTATAACATGATTGACAGATTACAGATTTGTGTTGCTCTCACTTTGGACAGAAGTTTGTTTGCAATATACAGTGGTTAATTCCGAGACCCTAACAAGTCAATTCCGAGACCCTAACAAGTCAATGTGCTGAAATAAGTGACTGTTGAGTGCTCATTCTTAAAACGAACATCTCTATCACCCCTCCAAAGCTCAGGAAACATTGCAGAAGAGGGGCAGGAAAATGCAAGAGCTGGTTAATGGAAGGACTGCTTTCCTGTGCTGTCGTCGGGAGGATGGCGTGACTATTGCACCCGTGAACTTGGCAACAGTGGCCGGCCTCACTAAACCCGTGTAAGATTGGACATTCAGTGTTCCATCATGGGGTGTGGGGCTCATAAGAAGTCCCTTCTGAGGAACTTAATAATGTCATAATGCTTAGTGCTATACCCTCTGGTACATTGTCTTTGCTCAAATAAGTAACTCCCATTCATGCTTACAGTGGAAATTAATTCTGCGGTTCTCACCTGTGGGTCATGATTAAAGGACACTTTGACAGGGGTCGCCTAAGACCTTTGGAAAACACAGATATTTACATGACAATTCATAACAGCAGCAACATTACTATGATGAAGTAGCAATGGAAATAGTTTTATCATTAGGGATGACCAGAGCATGAGGAACTCCATTAAAGGGTCCATGGTGTTAGGAAGGCTGAGAACCACAGATCTCATTAAATGGGGCATCGTTCACATACAAAGTTTTAATGCATGAAAATAGAATGGGAACTTGGAAAGAAGATGAGCTTTATTTAGAAGGGAAGGCACTTAAAAAAGGATAATGGGGGAACTATGATCAAAGAACACTTTACGGAGGAAAGATCTTGTGAGAAAACTACCTCATCTGGGGGGCACAGCAGAGCTGACTATGTTGACAAAGGTGAGGGTGAGTCTCCCCCTATCTGCCATACATCAACATGGACATCAGCATGGACAGGGAAGAGATGCCCTCCCCCCACCCACCCCTCTACACCTGTGGTCATAAGAGCTGGAGAGCTGCTCCCGCCCCGCCCCGCCCCGCCCCTCACCAGCTGCATGCAGCACTCTGGAGAGCAGGTCTTGCCCCTCACCTGAGCAGCACAACAGAGCCAACCCTGCTAACACAGATATAGGTGAGACAGCCCTGAAGTTGTGAGCCTGGGAGAGATGGCCTCACTACTCATCTGTCATACAGCTGCTTGTTGGGGGGGGGGATGCTCCCAGTTACCCCTTCCCCCTCACCACCTGAGACAGACTAGGGAGCTGACCCTCCCCTTTGTCAGCTGCAGCATTCAGGAAATCAGTTCCTGTTCCTTGCCTGGACACCCCAGTAGAGCTGACCTTATGACAGGGGTGCAGGTACTAGTGAACAGCCCAGAGAACAGAGCATGGGAGATCTGATTCCACCCTTCATCTGCCATATGGCATTGTAGGAAGAGGAGAGATTCCCTCCCTGCCCCCTTACTGCCTGTGGCAGAAGGGAGAGCTGACCCTCAGGTTATAAGAGTGGGAAAGCTGTCCCTGCCCCTCACCAGCTGCAGCATTTGGGAGAATGGCCCCTGCACTCCACCTAGGCAACACCATAGATCCGGCCCTGATGGTGTGGTTGGAGGAGAGCCTACACTGTGGGCATGGAAGCAGGAGAACTGGCCCTTCCCCTTGTTCTTACTGCAAGATGGGAACTAGCCAGGGCAATGCTGAAGAGCTCACAAGTGAGATGGTAGTGAGGACAGGAGAGCTCATGGGCTGACCAAACCTGCAACTACCCAAACCCAAAACTAGGGTTGACCCTGTTAGGGTTGGCCCACCCAAACTTCTACCCCATCTATGATCTGCTGAAGCATGTGAAGGGGCTGGTCCTACATACCCAAAACTGTAAGATCTCCATGACACAGGACAACTACAGGATATCCAAGAGGAGTCCCAGTGAGAGATCAGAACTGACACTGTAGCAGAAACCAGAGGCCTTGAACCAGACAAATGAGTCTTAGAAATAAATACTTACAAGTAAAGATATATGATAAAATGGCTTACTGCATGACTCACTCTGTCACACTGCAACTTCCATGACAAGATTGATTATTTTATTTTATTTTGTTGGGGATGTTGCAAGGGCAAATACAAAGGGATGGGGAAATGAATGGGATCAAGGTGCATAATGTAAAAGACACAAAGAGTAAATAAAAAGAAAGTTAAAAATACTAAGAAAGTGTATCTAAAAACACTTGTGTATCTAAAAAATCATATGTTGTGACAAAAATGTTTAGTAAAAATTAAAATAAATAAAAATAAAGCAATAATAATTGCCCAGACTTAGGTTAAAGAACAAAGAAAAGAAAACTAACCTCCTTCATAACTCAGGAAATAAAGACAATTGGAGAGGAACTCAAAGCAGTTCCACTAAAATCAGAAACAAGACAAGGTTATCCACTCTCTCCATATCTATTTAATATAGAACTGAAGTCATAGCTAGAGCACTGAGACAACCAAAGGAGATAAAGGCTATAAAATTGAAAAAGAAGAGTCAAATATCTTTATTTGCAGATATTATAGTATACATAAGTGACCCAAAAATCCACCAGGAAACACAGCACAGTATGTAAATACAAACTTAACTCATAAAAATCAGTAACCCTCCTATATGCTGAAGACAAATGGACTGAGAAAGAAATCAAGGAAACAGTACATTCCACAATAGCCTCAAATAATATTAAGTATCTTAGAGTATCTCTTACCAAGCAAATGAAAGACTTGTATGATAAAAATTTTACGTCATTAAAATTGAAGAAGATATTAGATGCTAGAAAGATCTCAGTGTTCATGGATCTCTAAGATTAGCATAGTTAAAATGGCCTTCCTACTAAAAACAATCTATAGATTCAGTTCATTCCTCATCAAAATTCCAACAAAATTCTTTACACAGCTTAAAATAACAACTCTCAGTTTTATGTGGGAACAAAAAAGCAAGGATAGCTGAAACAATTCTGAACAATAAAAGAACTGGTATAGATATCGCCTTTCCCAATTTCAAATTGCACTGTAAAGCTAATAAATATAGTCAAATAGCATGTAATAAATAGTAATAAAAATAGCATGATATTGTCACAAAATAGGCATGCTGATCAATTGAATAGAATTGAAGTTATAAACTCACATACTTATAGGCACCTAATTTTTGACAAAGGCCAGAAATACATACTGGGGAAAGACAGCACCTTCAACAAATGGTGCTAGTCAAACTGGATGGCTGTATAGAAGAATATAAAGAGATCCATACTTGTCACCTTGCATAAAACTCAGCTCTAAATGGATCAAAGACCTCAATAAGAAACCAGGTACACTGAACCTGACAGAAGAGAAAGTGAGAAATGGCCTTGTATTCTTTGACACAGAAGATGACTTTCTGAACAGAACACCATTATTAACACAGGCAATAAATCAACAATTAATATATGGGACCTAATGAAACTGAGAAGTTTGAGCATGGCAAAGGACACTGTCATAAGATAAAGCGACAGCCTATAGAATGGGAAAATATTTTTTACCAACTATACATCCAATCGAGGGCTAATATCCAAAATGTAAAAAGAACTCAAGAAACTAGAGATCAATAAAACAAATAATCCAATTTAAAAATGGAGTACAGATATACACGGATAATTCTAAGCAGACAAAAACTTAAATGGCTGAGAAACACTGAATGAAATATCCAATACCCTTAGCAACTGGGGAAGTGCAAATTTTTTGAAACTACATTCAACACCTGTAGAATGTCTAAGATCAATAGAGCAAGTGACAACTCATTCTAGTAAAGATATCGCGTTAGAGGAACATTGTTAGTGGGAGAACAAACATATAACCACTATGGAAATCAGTGTGGCAGATCTGACTCAGTAAGATGGGAGTAAATCTTCCTCAAAATCCAGCTATACCACTCTTGGGCATATACCCAAAGAATATTTCATCCTACTACAAGGACATTTGCTCAACCACATTCATTGTTGTTCTCTTCATATGAGCCAGAAAGGTTAAACAAACTATATTCCCTCATCAGAAGAATGGATAAAGAAATTATAATATATATATACACAATGGAATATTACTCAAACATTAAAAAAATGGATACAGGCAAATGGATAGAACTAGAGAAAAATCCTGAATAAGGTATCCAAGGCACAGAAAGACAAATGTGGTATGCTTTTTGCTTATATGTGGATATTAGCTGTTAAGTCAAAATAACCAAGATACAACCCATAAAATGCCAGAGGGTAGGTATAAAGTAAGGGACTAGAAGGAACAGATAAAACTCATTAGGAAAGGGAAATAGAATAGATATTTATGGATGGATAGGCAGCCTGGAATGGGATGATAAAGTATGGATGAGAAGGGAGTAGTGGGAGGGAATATGGGAAGAAGCATTTAAAATAAAAAGGAATTTGGGGGGTGGTCTAAAAACCTAATACAGTAGAAGCTTTCTAAAATATATACATATATGAAGGCAATCTGAATGAAATCTCCAGAGGAGGGACAGAGACCCAGTGGCCTATCCCTTATCACTAAACAAAGCTTCCAGCATGATTTCAGTTACATCCAATTGAGTTGTTGTTCAAAGGTACCCCACAGGAATCCCCAACAACCCAAGGTGTTGCCAAGACAATGGGAGGCTCTCCACAAATTGGTATAAAGACCCAATTGCTTAAGATAGTACTTACACAATTTATTTGAACATGAAGATGCCAAGCTACTGCCTGCTTAGAGCCTTCACTGCTATGGCCTAGTGTCTGTTACAGGAAGGTACTCCGCATGCTATCAAAAGAGAAAGGCAAACACCAACCCGGCCACAAAGCCTTTATCTACAATGCTGTTCAACATACAAGATATGCTAGAATGGGAGTAACCAACCAACAATTGATATGACTTATATCCTACTCCAAAAGATGGAACACATATCCAACACTGCTTGGGTGACAGAGAACCCAAGACATTAAAGCCTAGAGACCTAAGACAAAACCAAATAATTATGGTAGAAAGAAAGAAAGAAAGAAAGAAAGAAAGAAAGAAAGAAAGAAAGAAAGAAAGAAAGAAAGAAAGAAAGAAAGAAGAGCCAGCCAGCAGGCAAGCTTCCTGAAGGTAGGCTGCTCCAACACCACCCCCCATTGATCAGACCCTGTAAGCTATAAGCCCCACTCCTCCCCAAACCCATCCATTTCCAGCAACGTTAGAGGAACACTGAAGCACAGATTGTGACTGTCAAGAGTAGACCAAGAACAGCTGCCTAAAACACAGAACCAACTGCAACAATGAGTCCAAGAGACGATCACTGAGGCACAGACACTGCCAGAATTGGACCAAGTAACAAAGACACTGACAGTACTAACTGGAGGAAGAAATGGGTAGGCGCCAATGCAAGAAAATAAAAGAACACCAGAACCCAGTGATCATACAGCAGGAAGACCTGATGATTCAAACCCAGAGGAAGCAAAAGAAACAATGTTAAATATAACTTTATGAAGTGAGAGAGACCCTTAAAGAGGAGATGAAAATTCCCTTAAAGAAATGGAAGAAAAACACAAACAAGAATATTGGAAGAAACAATAAATCTCCTAAAGAAAACCAAGAAAAAAATCAAATAGTGAAGCAAACAGTTTAAAACAGAAAGACTGAAAACCAAATAGGGCATTCTGAAAATGGGAAATCTGGGAAAATGAACAGGAACTACAGATTCAAGTATAACCAACAGAATGCAAGAAATGGAAGAGAGAATCTCAGGCATTGAAGATACCAGAGAGGAAATAGATTCACCAGTCAAAGAAAACATTATATCCAACAAATTTTTAACACAAAACATCCAGGAAATCTGGGACACCATGAAAAGACCAAACCTAAGAAAAATAGGGATAAGAAAAGGAAAAGAACTCCAGTTCAAAGGCAAAGAAAATATATTCAACAAAATCATAGAATACTCTTCCAACCTAAATAAGGATATCCCAATGTAGGTACAAGAAATTTATAGAGCCGGGCGGTGGTGGCGCACGCCTTTAATCCCAGCACTCGGGAGGCAGAGGCAGGCAGATCTCTGGGAGTTCGAGGCCAGCCTGGTCTACAAGAGCTAGTTCCAGGACAGGCACCAAAGCTACAGAGAAACCCTGTCTCGAAAAACCAAAAAAAAAAAAAAAAAAAAAAAAAAAAAAAGAAATTTATAGAACACCAAATAGACTGGACCAAAAAAGTCCCATTGTTATAGAATAATCAAAATGCAAAAACATACAGAATAAAGAAAGAATATTAAGAGCTGCAAAGGAAAAAGATCAATCTCATCCCCCAAGAGTTCCAAGGTTTTAGAGTGCATGATAAGGTACATGATCCATTTTGAGTTTATTTGTGTACATTGTAGAGATAGGGAAAAGTGATCTGGCTTTATTGATATCCAGTTTTCTTTGGTACCGGGATTAGATGACTATAGCTACTTGCATTTATTTTTGGACATTTATTTGTATTTTATTGGTTTAAAGGCCTGCTTTTTATTTTAGGCTAATACTGTTTTATTTTTGTTATTATAGCCCTACAGTATAATTTGTAGCCTAGTATTATGATGACTCTCACATTGCACTTTTTGCTCAGGTTTGCTTTTGCTATTTGGCATCTTTTTAATTCCCATGTGAATTTTAGCATTCTTTCTATACAACTTTTATTAATAATGTCATCAGAAGTTTTATGGGGATTACATTATATTTTATACTGCTCTTGGCAAAACATCTATTTTAAGAATATTTATGCTACCAATTAATGAACATAAGAAAGCCTTCTGTCTCCCAGAGTCTTACATCATTTCTTTCTTCAATGTTCCATAGTTTCTATTGTAGAGCATCTTAATTAAATATATGCCTAGTTATTTTTAAGCTATTGGAAACAGAATTGCCTTCCTTACATCCTTTCTATTGAGTTAATTATTGGTGTGTAGAATAATCAGTCATTTCTGTATGTTGGTATTGCAGCTTACTACTTTTTTTGAAAGTGTACATCACGTCTAATAGTTTTTATTGTGCTATTTAAGTTCCCCTAAGAATAAACATTTAGCCAACAGAAAAATTCAAACACATATGAATATTTGGAGTTAGGATTCAGAGATGGGAGAGAACATGCAATGTTTCCTCAGATTTGATGATACAACACAGAGTGGACACAGAAGATTATTGGGTTGTTTGTGTGTGTGTGTTTGTGTGTGTGTGTGTGTGTGTGTGTGTGTGTGTGTGTGAGAGAGAGAGAGAGAGAGAGAGAGAGAGAGAGAGAGAGAGAGAGAGAGAAAGAGAGAGAGAGAGAGAGAGAGATTCTTAGTATAAAGTTAGATTAGGTCTTTTTTTAAGAATTGTACATATTACATAAAATAAGTCAATTCCACAGAAAAATTATTGCATTTGTCTCATATGTGATTCCTAGTGTAAAAATGAACAAGAGATGAAAAGGAAACTTCTAGATTTGAAGGAGTAGAAGTATATAGGAAGAAGGACAAAGCCAAGTGAGTAGATGGTACTGTTTGGGAAGTTTGTTGAACTTAGAAGACTTAGATACTTGCTGACAGAGACCACAGGGCCATTGGCAGGCTGGCATTGAAGGCACTTTCAGTATTATCTATGGTTCTTATCAGCCATCCAGATATTAGAAACCCCAGTCAAATATTTCTATCACTGACAGAAAGTAGTCCCAAATCCAGGAGCCAAAACAAACAAGTTGCTTCTCTCAGGTCACAGTGATACAGTGAGGAGAAAATCAATCAATATGGGTGTTTTGCAAAATACGTATGATACTTAGGTGTTCCTTTTCTCACTGTGACCAAATACGTGACAAATGCAACTTACGAAAGGAAGGCTTTACTTTTGTTTACAGTTTGAAGGGACATCATATTGAAGAAGGCACAGTGGCAGTACTGGACAGCAATTGGTTACGGTGTATCTATACTCAAGAAGCAGAGAACAGTATTCTCTGTTCCATTCAGTCTTGACTAATGCTACCCACTGTGCTAATTAGGTTTTTGGTATTTTTGTTTTGTTTTGTTTTGTCAATTTGACATCTGGGTAGAGGGAACTTCAATGGATAAAATGCCAACAACATAGTGGCCTGTAGGAAAGTCTGTGAGACATTTTCTAGATGAATTATTGCTATGACCCAGATCACATTGTGGATGATGCCACCCCTAGGCATGTGGCCCTGGGTTGTATAAGAAAGTAGGATGGGAAAACCATAGGGAGCAAGCCAGTAAGAAATGTTCCTTTATGGCCTCTGCTTTTGTTCCTGCCTTCATGTTCTTTCTCTGATAAAGTTCCCATCTTGATGCCTCTCAATGATGGACTGTGGTTAGGACATGTAAGACAAGTACAGTTTTACTTTCCCCCAGTTGTTTTTGATCAATGTTTTATCATGAAAATGAAAAAAAAATCAAACAAATATACTCAGTTTAGTGTAGCTCTTCCCACATCCATTAACCTAATCCAGAGAATCCTCACAGACTCACCCATAGGTTGTTTCCATATTGACTCTAAATCTTGTGAGGTGAGCAATCAAAATAAACCATCTCAACCCTACCTCATGGCTAACTTGACAACAAATACATTGCTAAATCATAACATTTCACTGCTATCCACTGACATCTCATTTTATCTCATAATGCAAAATACATTCAGTAAATCTCTGAAAGCCCTCATATTTTTTGGCAGTCCTGATACGATTCCATAGTCAAAGCCTCTTCTCAGAGTCAAAGCAATTACCTAATTGGAAACTCCTGTAAAACGAATGAGGTGGCTATTTACTTCCAACAAAGCATAGCACATAATTAATATCCCTATTCCAAAGTGGAGGCATGGGAGCATTGCAAAGAAGGATTAGACTAAAGTGAAAACAGAAAGCTAGCATAAAAACACTGGATTGGTATAGGATAGGGTCATTTCAGGTTCCCTATCCTCAGCTGCCCAAGGAACTTTCTGGGGACATCACCTTGGGCTCCTGGGAGCCACTCTAGTTTCAAGTCTCTTGCCAACCCTTAGGTGGCTCTCTTAACTAAGAATTGTGCTTCCGTGCTCCCCTATCCAAACTTCCTTCACCCCAGTCATCCTATTTCCCCAAGATCCCCCAGTCCTCCCCTTCTCATTTTTCTCTCCCCATCCCCCTTTATCCCCATACCACCCCACCCACAAGATCCCAATTTTCTCCCCGGCAATTTTGTCTACTTCCCATAGCCAAGAGGATAATTATATGTTTTTCCTTGGGTTCACCTTCTTATTTAGCTTCTTTGGGTTCACCAGTTATAGACTCTGTGACCATTATTTATGGCTAGAAACCAATTATGAGTGAGTACATCCCATGTTCATCTTTTTGGGTCTGGGTTACTTCACTCAGGATAGTGTTTTCTATTTCCATCCATTTGGATGCAAAATTTGAGAAGTCATTGTTTTTTACCGCAGCATAGTACTCTAATGTGTATATATTCCACACTTTCTTCATCCATTCTTCCATTGAAGGGCATCTAGGTTGTTTCCAGGTTCTGGCTATTACAAATAATACTGCTATGAACATAGTTGAACAAATGACGATTATCTTGCATATCACCATAGATCCTTCATATGTTGATAGATGGAGATAGAGACAGAGACCCACACTGGAGCACCGGACTGAGCTCCCAAGGTCCCTATGAGGAGCGGAAGGAGGGAGAACATGAGCGAAGAAGTCGGGACCATGAGGGGTGCACCCACCCACAGAGACAGTGGGGCTGATTTATTTGGAGCTCACCAAGGCCAGAAGGACTGTGACTGAAAAATCATGGGATAAAACCAGACTCTCTGAACATGGCGAACAATGAGGGCTGATGAGAAGCCAAGGACAATGGCACGGGGTTTTGATCCTACTTCATGTTCTGGCTTTGTGGGAGCCTAGCCAGTTTGGATGTTCACCTTCCTAGACATGGACGGAGCGGGGAGGACCTTGGACTTTCCATAGGGCAGGGAACCCTGACTGCTCTTTGGACGGGAGAGTGAAGGGGAGAGGAGTGGGGGGGGGGGAAGAAGGGGGAGAGGAGGGGGAGGGAAATGGGAGGCTGGGAGGAGGCAGGAATTTTTTTTCCCCTTTCCTCAATAAAAAAAAAAAAACACTGGATTGTCTATCTCTATCTCTGGCATCTGGGGCTTGTTATGGGATCAATTAGTTTCTAAGGAACTTAGGTACTTCTGTTCTCTTCCCTTCAGTTCTGTCTTTTGCAACTCACAGACCCTCTCTCTTATGATGGCTCCACTCCAGGCCAGTAACAGTACTCAAAAAATGCCCCATAATTCTAGAAACCCCATTTCAACTTAAATGACTTAAACATCATAGCTTCATGAAATGGTCACTCCAGGCCTCCTTGCAAGGAGTGCAGCCCTAACACACATTGCTTTCATGCCCAACCAACTTACCCACTGCATTGTCTTCCAGATCTAAACCACATTTGCAATAAAATTTGAAGAAATTCATGTCACAGTTGCTTTTATATTTCCCAATGTTAGAATTTATTTTTTCCTTGTGAAATAAAATAATTAAGTTGAATAAAGATGGGAAATGAGCATTGTGACAGCAGCAGATTTGTGGTACACACTTGAGCTCCATTATTTCTAAAAGCATACACAGATGTCTCTGGGTTTTACCTGAGAGTTACTATAAATAGAATTAGAAAAGCTGTATTTGAGGAACAATAATATTTCAAGTTTGACCGCTGATGGGGAAGAGTCTTCTGTTTTGTGTTAATTTCATTGGTTAAATAAAGAGACTGCCCTGGCCCTTTAATGGGACATAAAATTAGGTAAGCAGAGTAAACAGAACAGAATGCTGGAAGAAAGAAGCTGAGTCAGTGAATCGCCATGATTCTCCCACTCCAGGCAGACGCAGGTTAAGATCATTCCTGGTAAGCCAGCTCATGGGCTACACAGATTATTAGAAATGGGTTAGGTCGATATGTAAGAGTTAGCCAATAAGAGGCTGGAACTAATGGGCCAGGCAGTGTTTAAAAGAATACAGTTTCCGTGTAATTATTTCGGGTAAAGCTAGCTGGGTGGTGGGTTGCAGCCTGCCGCTCCTATTACAACAGACCACCATTTGGGAAATAATAATGAACCTATCTTTAAACATAATGTGTATTTTTAAACTAACATGATATAGGAATCATAGAAAAATTGAATGAATATGCTTAGAAAAATCTGAAATGTTAAAAACATAATTATGGCATAAGGACAATGGTAAGCCAGGCAGTGGCTCACCTTGTGACATTTTCACAGCAGTTGGTCCTAATTATTAATGTAAAATGTGCTGGTCAGTTAATTCCATAAATTATCGACATAAATGCCAAAGACCATTTTTCTGTCCCTTCCTCATGTGACTTGAGGAAGGGTAATGTTTTGAATTATTCATCTTTCACATTCATAGAAAGTCACATCTTTTGTTTTTAGCTAAAATCCTAAGAATTTTGTTTTATTTTGTTTGTTTTTGTTTTGCTTTCTTCACTATTTGCACACTTCTTTACCATGGGAACCCAGCACTGGTAATTTTTTCTTGGTTAGAAGGGCAGTGGGAAAGGCTAAGCCCACAGGACATTGCAGCTCATGAGTAGGTCAAGAAGGAAGAGGTAGATAGTAGATAGATGCTGGGCAGGGATTTCTATGCTGTGTGTGAAATACCCTCAATCTACGTCCGTCATTCCACGGAGACAGGAGGGCACATCCCTCTTCTGACTAGGAAGAAGAGGCACTGAGCTGAAACTGTGCTAGGCAGGGGGCATCTGTTCATGGTGCATCTGTCAGTCATTCTGGCAAAAATACTGGAAGCAGACAAGCATTGCCACCCTTGTATCATTTTTTTCACCCAAGGAGCATTTTAATTTTTCACGAGAGTCTTATCTTCTTCTCAAATTAAGCATGTCTAAATGTGAACTGAGTATTAGGCAAAAATCCTAATCATCATGTTTATTGTTTCTTCTGCTGTTGTTCGTTTTCCTAACTTTCTTTTGCAACTACTATTATTTTTCCCCTTTCTTTAATTCCAAATAGTGCCTTTCTGCTGCACGTCCTAATCAAATTGTTGTGCAGTTCTGTACTTTTGGTGTGTCATTTTCAAACTCACAAATACTCAGAAAGGGTTTAATTCTCACCCCCGTACCATACTTCCCCATTCAAATTTTAGCAACAAATCCCACTCCTTGGTCCCTTTATTCTAACTGCTCTGATTGGATGTTTTCTACAAAAGTTTGAACTCTCTTGTGATCACACTTTTCAAGAGAACCCTTAGACACTCTCTTCTAAGAGAGTTCTTCAACGTTGTAAACAATATGTCTAAGGAAATTATAAGAGGTATCATTAGCAATTCAAGATTCAAGGGAGAAAAGCTTGCTGTATCTTTTAAACAGATGCGAAGGTAGAAGCACAGCAAAATGATTTAGGTTAGGCGCTTTAAAATCCAAGGTTTATGTGCTGTTGAGGAAATATATTGAGAAGTGCTAGACTGGCGTGAGTGGCCTTTTCTCAACTGAAAAGCCAGACACATCGCATGAAATACTTCAAGACAACTGTTGCAAATAACTCTTTTCTCTTAAGCAAGGAAAGCGTTGAAACAAAGTGTTTCTAGAATGCAAAGAAACAATGAGCAGGGTTCCTACTTCCTATTCCTTCAGTTACTTTAAAGAGCTCATGAATGAAGACAGGTTCTCAGACACGTGCTCATCTTATAACGAACACTCACTCTGGTCCGTGCACTGATACACGCATCACTGCAAGCAATCTGACAGAGATATAACAGGCTCAAGGTAATAATGCAGACTGTGGCTACAAGGAGATACCATGTCACCAGAGGTAAAGGTAGACAGCAAGGCACCAAGGTCTCTAGTCTCTGTCCTATTGGTCCCCAAAGGTCAGAGTGCATGCATTTTTATTTTCCCTTAATAAAGTAACAAAATTCACCCTTGTTTCATTTTTTCATCTTCCATGAGAATATGCTTTTCTGGTTCTTTTCTTCCTTGTTTCTATCTATTCTTTGCCTTATTAAGTCCAGCAATCAGTTTCCATTTAATTAGTCCCAAATTTTGTAGAAAACATGGAGCAGTTGGATTAAAAACATCAAGGAGCAGAATTTACTACAGAATTTTGAATGGAGCAGTGTAGTATAGGAAGTGAGAACCAAACACTTCTGTGAGTATTTGTGAGCAGCATGTGAATAATAAACCAAGAGGCACACATTAATGTAATTTTGAGAGTTATGTATGAAATACATACAACTAGTGTGAATACTACTAGTAGAGTTACATCACAGAAAAGCATCTAGGCATCATTTATGTTTTGGAAAATAACAATATAGAATTACTTGAGAAACTTTTATTTTAAAGAGTTTTGCACCATTTCTGATATTACTGCCTTTTCACTTAACACATTCTTATTCCGTGTGGCTCTAGTTTCAATTTAAAAACTAAATGTAGAGAGGGTTGTGTGTCAGGAGTCCTAAGTTCAGTAGAGAATTATAAAATTTGGGTTATATAGCTGTTATCTCACAAGGGCGCATTATTTATTGTTGTTGTTGCTGCTGCTGCTTCTGCTGCTGCTGTTTTAGAGACCCTGTCTCACCTTTCTGCTGGCCTTGAACTTGTAGTGATCCTTTAGTCTCAGCCTCTCAAGTGCTGAAAATGCAGGTGCATGCCATCACATCTTTCCATTTCAATTCTAAGAAAATTTAATTTTATCCATTTGAAAACTTGCAATAGAGCTGGAAAGATGGCATGTTTACATTTACATTTACTGCTCTTCCAGATCACCCAAGTTTGGACCCCAGGACTCATACTGGGTGACTCACAACTGTCTGCAATTCTAAGACCAAGGGGTCCAATGCCCTGTATTGGCCTCCACAGAAATGTGGTGTGCGTGCACGCGCACAAAACCTCTTTAAGCTTCTTGGACATTCTCATAACTTCTATTTTGAAGTCCTTGACTTGTGCTTAGCCTGTATTGCATTTCTCAGGGCCTCCTATTGTAGGTTCGCTGGGTTCTGGTGGAGGCAGATTATCTTGGTAATTAAAGTTTGTATTTTTGCTTTGAGGCATCTAAGGTTGGTAAGATTGTTTAATTTGAGTATTGATATCTGGTCTTTCTTGAATGGGTGCTACATTTCTTGGTTTCTGTGGTCCTCTCTGGATCTGAGGCAAGTTTTGTGGCTATGGTTTGCCTAGTAGAAGGTGATTCTGCAAGTCAGTGGATGGCAGAGAGGTGTAGAGGTAAGCTTGAAGAAAAGACCAAGATGAGCTTCAGGAAAGAACCAAGGGGAGAGTACCCATATCAAATAAATGGGATTCCCAGATAGTTGTGAGTGTGGTGGGAAGAGGGGGATCCTGCAAGTAGATTGCACTAAGGCAAAGAATAATCTGGAAATACAGGAATAAAAGAGCCAGGGGCATCCTGAGTCTGAACCAAGTTTTTGGAGTCTGCAATGAATGGAGTTGAGGAGGGTAGAGGGGCTCCTGTAAACAGGACTAAAGGTAAGATCATAGTGACGGAGGATTAAAGTTGTGTCCATGTCAAGGACTGGCGGAGTCCCCATCAATGGAGGCAGGGTAAGAGGAGAGAACCTAGACACAGATTTGGTCTACAGAGACTGTAGTAGAAGACAAGAAGGATAGTGAAAATTAACTACCTGAGTTCTAGCCCATTGGGTCCACTGGGAGTACAAGGTAGAGACTGCTTTCAGGTAGTTGGACAGTGCACAAAATCACAAATCAAATGGGGTTATATTATTTGAACATGACTTTAATTCTCTTTTCTTTTAAATTCATGGTGGTTAGTCTAAAATAAATGTACATATTTCTGAAATACGACATGATATTTCAACACGTGAATTCATTGTATAATGTTTAACCAGAGAAATCAGCATATTACTGTAACTTTTATCCTGACTGTGATAGTGCTCTAAATCTCTATTCTAGTTAATGTGAAGTCTGTGCAATATCATGAATAACTTCAGCCTTGCTGTATGCCAAGAGCACACAATGCCTCAAATTATCTTTTGTCTAACTGTAACTTCTGTGAAATTGGAAAATTTAGCATTCTAAATTTTAAGTAGACTTCAACTATAAATATAAAATACATAAAATAGGTAGTCTTTGTTTTTATAATTTTAAGTAGTCTTAATAAAACCTTTCAGTAAAATGGTTTAACATTGCCTTGTTAAAATAATCAAAATTACTTTAACATTTATTAACATTATTATTTAATGTTTTATGTTTAATTCCATCCCACAGATGAACTCAGTGACTTATATGAACCTTTCTTCTCCTGTCCACCCCAAACCTACCTTCTACGAAACATGCACTGTTTGGAAAGCTAAAGTCTCATTACCATATTGAATGTCTTGATTGCCCCACTAATCAGACCTTTTGTAGCAGACTTCAGAATACCATAGCAAACAGTGCAAGGAGTCATCTGCAAAACAGACTGGTGGTAGCTGTGAAGGAGTCAAGGGAAGCTTACTTAATGGCCTTGGGAGGTAAATGTTGAGGGCAGTCAACATATCCCTTGTACAAGGTTGGATCATTCAACCTCAGGTCTCGTCCTGTTTTCCTCCTATGGTTCCTTCTCTGTCACTTTTCATGCTGAAATGTTTATAGGTGTTTCTTGTGAAAGGTGCTGGAAAGTATAAGAATTATGTGTAGAATAAGCTCGGCTCTTCGGAGAAGAGGTGCCGTAAAATCTAACACACAAACAATAAATCAACTCAGCAGAGAGTGACTTTGTCTTGTCAGAGAGCAACTATAAACTCTGACAGAATAAATAAGGTAAAAGTGAAACTCAATTTGCCTCAGCCGATGGCAAAAGGCAGATGTTTGGATTAAATAGAATTATCCATACCCTATCAAATGAAACTGGACAAGAAACACCATTAATATCTATCTTCAAAGCAGGTCTAATGATAAATTGTTACATTCAGAACTCGCAACATTTTCTAATTGAATATCTGTCGCTTAAAGGAAAAGCAATCAATTCAATTCTTATTAAGTCTTTACTAAGGATTAATTATGGAAATAATTGGACACATTTTAAAGAAAACATAAACTGAACATGAGGTAAGGAATATTAAAATATATGTATTGAAGCCAGGTGTGGTAGCTGACACTTATAATTTCAACAATTTGGGGGCTGAGACAGGAGGATTACTACTAGTTGGAGACTAGCCTCTGCTACATAGTGACTTAAGAGAACCTTGAACTACAGGTTGAGACCCTGTTTCAAAGAAACAAAACTACATAATAACATTAACAATTTAAAAAGATAAAAATGTAAACATTATTTAAGCATCAACTTGCATTTTTTTCTTTTCTACAAACAGCAATGTTTTCTGACATTAAAAGTATTAGTCAAGAAACTGATATATATTTATATAAAAATATGAACTATATCTCTCTAGAGCACTGTTCTCAACCTTCCTAATACTGAGACCCTTTAATACAGTTCCTCACATTCAGTGACCCCCCAAGCATAAAATTATTGTTTTACTACTACTTCATGACTGTAATTTTGCTACTGTCATGAATTATAATACAAATATCTGATATGTAGGATATCTGATATGTGACCCCCCAATGGGGTCACAGCCCACAGGTTGAGAAATGCTGCTTTAGAATTACATGTTAAATATGCACCTATGCTGAAAATTTAATCTCGTTAGTCCCGTTTCTCTTTTACCGCAATTTTACATCTGAAATACTGTAAAAGGTTTGAATCTTTGTTACTCTTCTGTATTCATCCTATTGGGACCTGACAGGCACACAGAACTGAGGGAGCAGCCTAGATATATTAACTCAAAAGCTGACATTTTGCAACAAAAACATCAGTGGTTTCCTTACATACTGCAACTTTGAAAGCATTACTTCAGCCACTTCCTAGAGTTTCTTGAGCCTTCAATATGTACCAGTATTATTTTGACAATTGTTTTCGGTAAACTGTTAGTAAATTTATGCCAATACAGCAAATATACTTGCCGAAAGCATTGAAAAGCTTCACTTAAAAAAGCAATTGTTCCTCTAGATTAACTTTCTTAGCAGAGTGAGACTGTGTGTACACACACACACACACACACACACACATATGTGTATACGATTGGAAAAATGGTGAACTATGGTACACGGCCTTTGGTGATCTGATTGGGTCCTAATCATACCCTCCATGTCCCGAAGAGATAATAGATTTCAACTAAATTCTTTATTCTTCCACTTGGTGTTTCTTCCTCTTTAGGATGATTAAGTTTGGCAAGATTTGAAATACCTCACAATGTTTACTTGTATAAATGCTATATTTTAAAAGATTTTTCCCATACTTTTGTTCTTGATAAAATCAAAATTCACAATAAATATAAAGAATTTAAAAATCACAAATATAAAAGCTGTATTGTACCAGGGAGGCAAAACGGGATCCCTTGAGCTTGCTGGCAAGTGGTGAGTTCCAGGCTCTGTGAGATACTACATCTCAAAAAGTAAGCTAGACATCCATCGAGGGAGACCCTGGGCATCCACCTCTAGCTTTCACACACATGCATCCACATGTGCATGTACCCACACACACCTATGCATATGCCGATGTACAGACAAAATCTCTGTCTCTTTCTCACTCTTGCTCACACACAAACACACACCAAAGAAGAGTATTCAGAAGAGCAGCTTCACAGAAGAATGTATGTATAGAATAGTAAAACATTTAGAATTTCTTCAACAAATAAAGGTTAAATTTTAGAATATGTGATTTTTTCTCTCATCATATATATATATATATGTATATATATACATACATATATATATATATCATGCCATCAACGTGTCATCTCTGAGTCTACATGAGACTTCTGGTGGAGGTAGGTAGAGAGAGATGTGACCTGGTTGCTCTTCATACTACTATGGTTTAGGTGTCTATGAAGTTAAAGACTTGTCTAGACCTCCACATGCTGAGAAAAGTATGTTTTGAGACAATGAGTCTTCACATCTCAATAAGCTTCCATACATTTAGAATAGCCACTCTGATCCCGCCTGTCACCAACTGCCCCCTTTCACCAAATTCATCAGTCTTAGAGGCAGCACTGACATCATGTCTGACAAACAGACTGGCTACCTGGGGCCAAAAGACTCTGGTCTAGTCAAGTATGAAATGCAGGTTTGGTGTGCTTGGCCTCCATACCACTGAAGGATTGATCCATTGCTGGCTGGATGCATGTGCCTGTGGCAACTGCTAAACTCATTGCGACTCTGTGGCCATGAGTGCCGTGGTACATGGTCCAATTATGACTTCTTCTCTAATATGGATCATGCAGCACTTTCCATTGCCAAGGCTGTCATTTCATTGTATACTTGGAAGGGTGAAACAGATGAGTATATGTAGTTCATTGAGTACATATTGCATTTCAAAGATGGACCCCTTCACATGATTCTGAATAATGGTGGTGATCTTACCAATATTATCCACATCAAGTACCCACAGCTTCTGGCAGGCATCTGAGGCAATTCTTAGCTATGACTAGGGTCTATAACCTCTATAAGATGGTAACAAATGGAATACTTAAGATAACAGTTATCAATGAAAATGATTCTGTCTCAGAGAGCAAGCTTGACAACCTGCGTGGTAACCAAAAGTTACTCACAGGTGGCTTTCAGTGGGCCACAAATGTGATGATTGTGGGCAAGGTGGCAGTGGTAGCAGGCTATAGAAACATGAGCAAGGGGTGTGCCTGGGCCTTGCAGGATTTCAGGGCCTGAGTAATCATCACCAAGTTTGACCCCATCAGTGCTCTGCTGGCTGCCCTGGATGATTGTGAGATGACCACCATAAACAAGGCTTATAAGGAGGACAACATATTTGTCTTCATCACAGGCTATGTTGATATGATCCTGGGTCAGCTCTTTGAACAAATGAAGGTGCCATTGTATGTAACACTGGACGTTTTGATGCAAAGATTGGCGTGAAGGGGGTCAACAAGAACACTATGAAGAAGGTAAGCATCAAGTGCCAGGTATACTGCTACTGGCTGAAGAATAGGGGCTGCATCACCCTGCTGGCTGGTGGTCTATGGGACACCTCAGTTGTTTTCAACTCAGGTGTTCCATGGGATACCCCAGCTTTCTGATGAGCAACTCCTTCACAAATCAGATGATGACATGAATTTTGCTGTGAATGCATCCATACAAGATCCCTGTTGGGGTTCACTTCCTGCCTGAGAAGCTGGATGAGATGGTAGCAGAAGCCTACCTCAACAAGATGAATGTGAAGCTGACCAAGGAGAAAGAAAAGAAGGCCCAGTAACTGGGCATGCCCAGTAATGGCTCCTGCAAGCCTGATGAATACCACCACCATTGTTGAGGTTTTCTGTCCTGCCCGGTTCCCACAATCGTTAAGTACCAAAGAAATCACACAGAGGTCTATATTAGTTATAAACTGATTGGACTAGTATCTCAGGCTTCTTATTAACTCTTACAACTTATATTAGCCCGTTATTCTTATCTGTGTTAGCCACATGACTCAGTACCTTTTTCAGCAAGGCAGTCACATCTTGCTTCTTCTGTGGTGGGGCTAGGACTCTGTCCTCTTCCCAGAAATCTGTTCTCATCACCCTGCCTCTACTTCCTGCCTGGTTCTATCTCCTATACTTTCTGCCTGGCTACTGGCCAATCAGAGTTTATTTAAAATATAATTGACAGGCTACAGACCGATGTCCCACAGCACACTGCTGAGCCGGGACTGCCCTTCTCCTTCCAGGTGCTATCCTTACTCCAGACCCTATTTCTCTTCCTGAAGAACAAATGGGACCAACTTTGCAGTTATTTTGCCTGTGTTCCCCTGGGACAGGTCACTCAGCCTTTGGCCTCTGCTGTATTCTCATACTATTCCATATGTGGCAAAGGGAACTGAGAAGTCCCAGTAAAGACAGAGATTTGAAGAAGCCATCCACAGGATACATAGACTCTTGACTGTAAACTGCTAGCAATGATGAGAAGCCCATACACTTTACCATCCAGGCCCTCACTTGGTCTTTAGCTCCATGTTCTTGGTTTATGGATCTACTGGTGTCTCAGCCTGAGACCTGTGAAGGAGCCCTACAAAAGGGCAGGAGCCACTGGAGGGTGAAGGTTCTTGAGAGTTTGGCTTACTTACTGTTGGGTCATCTCTTAAACCTCACAATACTGACGTTGGTACTTTGGGTCCCTATTTCACAGCAGTTAGAGTAAGATATGACCAGAAAAGGAAAAGTGATAGCTATTGAGAGGTGCCAAAAAAAAAAAAAGACTGCTACTGGAATGTCATTTTTCAGCTAGATGAAAAACCATACTTTTTAGTGTTTCCTTATATGGCATTTGGATATTTCAGAGCTATAAGCATCAGAAAGATGGAAAGAAAACAAACAAACAAAAATGGAAACAAAAACTGCTTGGAGAGGTTCTTCTGTTTGCTCCTCAAAGACAGGGCCCCCACATAACAAATTAAGCAGATCAAATTTTATTACTTAAAGAGAGGCAGCAGGGACAAACAAGCCCCTAGGCTCCATTAGATTGAGCAAAGTACTGAGGACAGCTGGGTACCAGACACACATGGGTCATGTTGTTGCACCGCTATTGAGGGCCCAGAAAGCATTGGGCTCTCAGCTTTATGTCCTGGGTACCATGGAGCTCACTGAACAAAGCCAATAGCTTTGTGCAAGGATAAAGGGGGACAGGTCACTGTTTTTCCCAATATGTCTTCTTTATCTAAGGTGGTAACATTTACATGACTTTCTTTCTGAGAACCCAAGTGGGAAGAAGAAGAAGAAGAAGAAGAAGAAGAAGAAGAAGAAGAAGAAGAAGAAGAAGAAGAAGAAGAAGAAGAAGAAGAAGAAGAAGAAGAAGAAGAAGAAGAAGAAGAAGAAGATTAGCAAGAGTATCTTGGAATGCATTTTTTTTTTGGATCACTTAATGTAAAACAAAAATATAAGGCTAGCCTTGTAAAACCACATTGTATAACTCTTGTTTACCCAACTCCACACTTGACAAAGCTTTCTGGATTAGGCCATACAGAGGGAATTTAGGTGTAATTAGAATAATTAAAAACTGAATGTGGTGACAAAGGACATTGATCTTTACCAGCATTGGTTTCTGTAGGTCAACAGATTACTGGTAAATGGTCTGTATATAAAATGGAGTTGGCAACTCAGTCATGTCAAGTATGTCTAGCCTGTGTATTTGAACTACATGATTTGATGTTCAGCCTTTCTAAATAATAAATTATAAGTCTAAATAGTAAACATATATGATATCTTGAATTTAAAGTGATTTATTATGATTCAGTGTTGGAAACAAATTGGTAAAATTTCAATTTAGTCTAAAATTATAGTTTATATAAAGACTTAGTCACTATTAAAACTTTTAAATTAGCACATTATATTATGTAACACAGAATGGTTATATGATATTTTATCCTAGTGAATATCTAATGTATACTGTATCCAGATCATGTGTGTGTGTGTGTGTGTGTGTGTGTGTGTGTGTGTGTGTGTGTGTGTGTGTTTACAGCTGCAGAAACACCATGCTTGGACTGATATTTATGATGACCTTGAAAAACTGTCATTTAAATGATCTAACAATTATAATTTCAAATTTATTCATTAGTACAATGCAATAGGTCCAAAAAAGCATTTACTTCTTTTTAAACTACTACGCACGATTCATGGCATTTTAAGTTCAATATATTTGAAAAGATCAGAGCTATTTTTCAATTTTTAATGCTTTAATCCCTTAAATGTTGGCTTTAGAGCTCACCTTTAAAGTTGTTTTCTGACCCTAATTTCATTATTCTATTACTTTTCATCTATGCCTTTTTGTTTCTCATGTGGAATCTATTCCACCCTCTATTACCTCTTGCTAATGTCAAACACAATCATGAAAGCTCAGACACTATTATGAACCACAGAACTATCTTATAATCAATATTTCCTTACAAATGTATTATGTCATATAGCAGTGAATCAATTTTTTACTACACAAAATGTATATAGTGTGTCAATATTGGCTACACATTTCAGTTTTCCCACAGGGTCAAAAATATAGATGCTTGATGTTTTGCTTGAATTTATTCTAACCTACAGTCCTAATTCATAACTTACTTCATACACATTAACAACATTTTATGGTAATTACAACCTCAGAAGAGAATTATAATCTTTAAGAACCATTGTGTAAGTACCAACATCTGTGTCTTATACTGTGCAGATTCTAAGTGCCAAGTAGGAATTTCAGAAAAAAATACAACAAAGATATAACAAAAGTATCACAATGAAAATGATATTAAAATGTGTCAGAAATTATGTTTTAAACACTGTCCCTCAAACTCAGTTGGGAATAATTGTTAAAATTATCCAAATGTGTCCTCTGATCACTGAATCATAAAACATTTTCATTTTCCATTACATCACTTTTCAATTGCATCGCTTCCACTGAGCCTCCTGCATTTAAAGGGAGTAAATTATTTTGTACTGCAAATAGTTATTAGCTTGCAAATTAAAATAGAATTTATCATTATATAGCTGAATGTAAGCATTTATTTTGTACATCTAATACATAATAATTCATTATCTAGAATATGAATAATTACTCTACAACTTTGTAATCCGTGTTTATAATGAGGAATGAATTCCAACCTGATGAATTTCGAATTATTCAGAGTTAACAGCAGTAAACTTCTCCAGAGGAGAAATATTTGTTTATCCAGTAAAGATATGTAGCTTCCACGAAATGTAGAACAGTGTAGGACTTCAAACCTGAGGACTCCTGTGTGGACGCTGCATAGTCTAAGATCCTGCTTAAAGACTAAGACACCAAACATATCACAGTAATAATGTTTTCATAAACAGATACCTTTCCAGGTTATCTCATAAGTAATCCCCAGCTACTTCAGAGGCGTGAAGTCAAAAATCTTGTAGAAGAAGTAGAATAAGCAGAAGAATAGAAGCAACCCAACAGGATAAAACGAGCTGTTAAGGATTATTTGTGCCCATGCTGTATCCATTATTTTTCCTCTTCTTGAAAATAGATTTTTTATTAAATAATATATCCTGATTATGGTGTTCCTCCCTCTACACCCCTAATTTTCCCCTACTTGATCTCCCTTCTGGATACATTTCCTTTCTGTTTCTCATTAGAAAGCCAAAAGACTTCTAAGGAATAATAATAAAATAATATAATGATAAAACAAAAAGCAGCCAACAGAATTGGACAAATGATGAAACAAAAACTAACACAGCAAAATTGAACAAAAGCAGAGAGAAGAAAATATCCTAAGAGAAAGCAAAAGAAACAGACTCACTCATTCGCACACTCAAGAATTGCATAAAACTCCTAAACTAGAAGCCATAATATGTTTACAAAGGACCTGATGCAGAGCCGTGCAGACACTGTATATGCTGCTCAGTCTCTGTGAGTTCATATGTACTTTGATCATGGTGATTTAGAGAGCTTTGATTTTCTTGGTATTATCCATCCCCTCTGGCTCTCACATTCTTTCCTGCCACATCTAATATCTCCACACAGTCAGATCCTTCACATTCCCTGTCGGGATTCAGGTTGAGTGAGTCTCTCTGATTCTGCCCTCTATGAACTCTCCCCAACTGCCAAATTTGTCCTCAAACACCAAGGACACACATCCCACCTACCGGCTCAACCTCCTATGCCCATTTGACTTGACTCTGCATAAGCACATTTAATTCTTAGGCCTAACAGAGCACAAACACTAGATTCCTCATGCCCAGATATTGCAAAATACGAAATTAGATAAATATAGTATCCTCCAAAAAATTCATCATTCCTATAAAAATGTTCACCAGTGAGAATTACCTAAATGCACTCTAGTACACTGAATTTAAAAAGACAATCATAAATTAGCTTCTCCAAAGAATTTTAAGAAGATAGAAAGCAATATATTTACAAACCTAATGGGAAAAAAAAACACATGAGTTCCCAAGAAAACCCAAACAGAAGACCAATGTAAATGAAGATGATCTTGGATTTGAAAATGCAATTCAATAAAAATATAAAAACATGGGAGGAGATTCAAGATTAAATAAACATGTAATTGAAGAGCCTAATTATTCAACTAGTAAATTTATAGAAAACCTTTACAAGTAGCATGAATCAAGTTGGAGATAGGACTTGATGATGAAGTAGAGAATCTACATGAAATAAGTAAAGAATATGAAAATATTAAAAATGCTTGTACACACATGTAGGGACTGAGGGACATACAGGAAATTTATGATACTATGAAAAGACTAAACCTTTTATTTATAGGAATAAATGAGAGAAGATTCCAGGTCAATGGCATAGACAAAACCTTCGAAATCATAGAATAAAACTTCCCCAAAGTGAGAAAGGTATTCCTGTACAAAAGCAAGAAGCACACAATATACCCAATAGACAATACCAATTTTTTAATACTCCATGTCATACCATAATTAAAATAATAAATAGGATGAGTAAACAAAGCATGTTAAAAGCTTCAAGAAAACACAAATCACGCGTAATGGAAAACACATTGGAATAACAAGTTATTTCTCAAGGGAAATTTTGAAAACCAAAAGAGCCTGAAGCAATGCATCCAAGTCCTTAAAGGACAACTTAGACTCTTGTACCTAGAAAATTATATGCATATTTGTGGGAGAAAGAAAATGTTTCCATGAAAAAATTACATCTAGTACAAATGCCAAAAAAATACAGGCAGCATTATTTCAGCCTAAAGAGAGGAATGAGCAGAACCAAGAGACTATTCAAAATAAAAATAAAGCTGTAATTAATATAATACAAAGTACTACTGAGAATACAAATAACACCAAAAAAATAACACAATGACTATAGTCCACGCAAATCCTTCAATAATAATGCTAAGCATTAACAACCTCACTTATCCAGTCAAAAAAGGCAGGCATACTGAATCTTAATAAAATACATCTGAACCTTAAAGGTAGACACCACCTTAGTGTAAATGAATGGACAGAAGCACTCCAATCAAATGGGATCAGGAAGCAAGGAGGATTGCTATCCTAGTATCTGGGAAAATATACTTCAAACAAAAGCTTATCAGAATAGATAAAAAAGAACACTTCATTCTAATCAAGAGAAAACTTACCAAGAAGACATTACTATCTAAAACATATATGTACTAAATTTTGTGTGCCCTGTTTCATAGAATGTTTATGACTGGAATTAAAGATACAGATCAAAGTCAACATATTAACAATAGGTGATTTCAGCACTCCATGTTCTCTAATAGACAGATCATCTGAGGAAAATATAAGCAGAGAAACATTCTGATTTTAGATTTATTTCTGAATAAATGACCTTATTCATCAAATGAACCTAACAGATATCAACAGACTATTCCACCCAAACACCAAAGTATATACATTCTACTCAGCAGGAAATGGAAGCTAAAAACAACAAAGAACAAAAAAAAGTCAAGGCCTAAATGGATTCACACAGAATTCTACTAGGCTTTTCAAAGAAGAATATACAACCAATCCTTACACTATTCAAAAATAGAAATACTTCCAAACTGTTTCTATGAAGCCTGTATCATTCTAACTATGCAGGTAATGTCTTTACAAGTAAAGACACAACAACAAAACTAAGGGTAAATATCCATGATAAATGTTGACTCAAAAATACTGAATAAAATACTTGCAAAATAAATATACACACACATCAAAAGTGTTATCTACCACTACTAAGTTGGCTTCATCCTAGAGACACAGAGATGGTTTAATATACACAAGTCTATAAATGCATTAAACCACATAAATAGGCATAAAGACAAAAAGCACATGAATATCTCAATAGATCCAGAAAAAAAGCCATTGACAAAAATCCAACATGATTTTTTTTTGTCAAAGCCTCCGTTTATTAGGGACAGGGTAACAACTTATATACCCCCTGAATGCTGGGGAGCACACAGGACAGGAAAAAATGGAAGAACCAGTTGGATAGGGAATTTAAGGCAGTTCCGCTATCAGATTAGGTTCCCAACATGATTTTGTGAACAAAAAGTTAGAGAAAATAGGACTAGAGAGAATATACTTAAGTATAAAAAGAAGCTAAATATAAATCAACAGCCAACATCAAATTAAGTGGTCAAAAGCACAGTATTGTAAGTAATGCATATGAAGTTAGGAATTAGACAGGGATGTCCATCATATGCATTACTTACAATACTGTGCCTGAAGTACTAACTGAAGCAATAAGGCAAGAAAAGGAAATTAAAGGAATACAATTGGGGAAAGAAGAAATCAAACTATACCTGTTTGCAGATGATATGATACACTTAAGCAATCTAAAAATTCTACCAGAAAACTTCTAGAAATGATCAAAAAAAGCTCATGTCAGTCCCAGAAAAGGCTCTACACTGAAACTTCTAAACAGAGTCGGAGCTGCTGAAGACTATAATAACTGTTGAAGCTGAACTGAATGAATTTTTATTTATTAGGGAAACCATGTACTTATGAATACAAGGGGTAAAACAACACAGCTTAAAATGTTTGTAAGTGTCAGGTTGACAAGGGGTGGATTTGTGATAGCTAATATTGATTGTCAACTTGGCTGGATCCAGAATAACCAAGGAGACAAGATTGCCTAAGAGGGAGTTTCTAGAATGAGTTCATTCAAACAGAGAGACCTACCCTAATAATGGATTGCACTGTTCCACTGAGTGAGACAAAAGAAAAAATAGGAAGTGAGCTGAACACCAGCTCTCACCATTCTCTGCTTCCTGAGTTCAGATGCAATGTGACCAGCTATTTCAAAGTCCAGAAGTCATGCCTTCCTCATATCCATCCTTTCACAAACTATGAGCTAAAATAAACATTGCCTTCCTTAAGCTGGTCTTGTTAGAGATTTGTAACAGTAGTGAGAATATCTATCCCTGAAAAACTAGAAGATCAGGCCAAACAAAGAGACATTCTATTTAAACATAGGAATATAAGAAATATGTAAACTCAAATCAGGATTATACTACCAAGTAACCAAAACTTCTCAACTACTGAATTCAAAGATACTGAAATATGTAAAATGTTACACGAAAATTTGAGACATTTACTATAAATTTTTCTCAAAGACAATATAATTGAACAAGCAGTCACGTTCAAACTAGGACCTAGAGAGGAGTCAGTAACATAGAGGGTAAGTTACAAAAATGGATGACAAAATGAACAATATGGATGGAGCAGTCACCAACATGTAAGCAAGACTCAACAAGAAAATTGAGAATGTAGGAAAAAATATAAATGTAAGAAAGAACTACTCAAGGAATCTAACAAAAAAAATCACAGTATGAGTTTCAATGACAAATATGTATGAAAACGTCCTAATGAAACCTACTGCTTTATAAACTAACATAAAAATAATTTAAAAAATGATATTTACAATAGAGAAAGCACCACTAGTAGATTTGACAAAACAAATGAAATAATATCAGAAGTGCAAGAGAAATGAATGAAATAACACATTTAAATATAAATAATTTTAAATGTAAAGATTATTACCACATTGTCAAGAACTCTGGGATAAGATCAGTGGACCAAACCAAAGAAAAATTCTAAATCTAGAAAAAGGTCATTCAAACATTAGATTCTCTATTATAATCCCAAATAAATATGACCATACATAAGCTATGAAAAAGGAAAAAATGTAAAGAAATAGTATTAAATGCAATAAGGAAACTACCAACCCAACTACAAAGGCAAATACTACATCACATCTTTATCAGCAACTGTAAAGGCTAAAATAACAGAATATTTCAAACCCTAAAAGTAAGTGTTCTCTCTCTCTCTCTCTCTCTCTCTCTCTCTCTGTGTGTGTGTGTGTGTGTGTGTGTGTGTGTGTGTGTGTGTGTGTGTTTGTATGTGGAGGGTCCAGAAGTGGGCTTCAGATCCCCTGTAGTTATAGTTACAGAGTTATAAGCCATCCTACATAGGTTCAAAGAACAAAACTTTGCTTACAATCATACCAAATGCTCTTAACCATTGAACCAAGAAAGAGTGAAATTCACAAAAGACAAACATGAATAAATGAGAGTCAGGAAGGAGTGTATCTGTCAACACAACAAGCCAACACACCTTCAATCCTAACATCATATCAGGAGTCCTGCAGCACAGCCTTGGATCAGCATAAGATTACCTGTCCAACAGACTTCCTCGGGCCAACGCATCCATTGAAACACTCTCTCACTTGACAAGGACCAGCAGTCCATAGCACAGCATAGGAATTTGTAAAATTCATGCAGTTTTTAGGCTCTTTTCTCTTTTATTATTTTAATGTTTGAAGCAGTTTTTAATTTTACTTTGTTAGTCACACAAGCAATAGCTGTAATTTTACCTGGAAATTGTGTTGTTTCTTGAATATTTCTCCTAAGATTCAAAAAGAGGCTAACAATTCTCAAATATCTTACCTGGAATTCCTAACTACAATTCCTAATCCTGGGAACTTTTCTGACTCAATAGAGACAGGTATGTATGAGGAAGCAACACTTGGAACATTAACCATGTCTCACAGTTCTGGAATGAAGAGTATATGTAGAACAGGGAAAAATCTCAGGAATGCACACAGTGCCAGCTGCTGAGAGTAAATTCTCTGGCAACCAAGAACATTGTGTCATTGTTAGGAACTGGTATGCTCCAAGAGGAAAAAAAAAAGAGTGTAAAATATGGGATGGAGAGATCCAGCTTCACCACATACAGGAGTTTATAATGGTGGAAGAACTATGGTATAATGGGGATGCGAAATGAGTGCCTTATCAAAGTCTGCCTTTTATAGAGAGATTGAGACATGGGACCCTCTTGTAGAAAAGTGAACTGTATAAAAGCATATCTTGCAGACTAACTGTTAAAGGCAAGATTCCAACCTATTAATCTGATTGAAGCCAAAGAAAGCTGGAATGCCTATTATGGTATTTGATTAAGTAAATTTAAATTGAAACTAGTCAGAAGCTATAAAGAAGGGCATAACAATAACAAAGAACACATTTTATCACAAAGGTACAATGATTTTAGTATGTCAACACTAAATGAACCTTACTTGAAAATAATATGATCTTAAAAAGGTCATAATGTTGCCACCAATGCACAATTTGAGCAAAATAGTATGTTACACAAGCATATAAATCAATAGCTTTTCTCCATACTAATAATGAACATATCAAGAAAGAAACCAGAAAAAATCCTCTTCATAGTTAGTTCCACAAAAATATAACAAGTAATACATCTAACAGACAAGTTGAAGATCTCTACCATGAAAACAAAAATTGGAGGCAGTACATACATTCTTGGACAACCAGAAATAATATTATGAAAATATCAACATCATAAAATAGTTTGTTAAAGCAACCTACAAATTTAACACAATCCCAAACCAAATTCTGATGATGTTCTTCATAGAATAAGAAAATACTAAAGTTATGATGAGGACACAAAAGATCTCAAATAGTCACAGCAATACTCAATAGGAAAAAATATTGTGTGGTAGATACGATAATACCTGACCTCAGTGTAATAAGGAGCTACTAGTGTGTTCCTGGCCACTTAACCCCAAAATAATCACACAGAAACTGTATTAATTAAATCACTGCTTGGCCCATTAGCTCTAGCTTCTCATTGGCTAACCCTTACATATTACTTTAACCCCTTAAGTTAAATTGGCTGTGGCTTATCTGCTAATGTTCTGGTGTCTGTCTCCAGTGGGACTACATGGCATCTGTCTGACACCATCCTTCTTTCTCCCAGCATTCAGTTTAGTTTTTCCAGCCTACCTAAGTACTGTCCCATCCACAGCCCAAGGCAGTTTCTTTATTCATTAACCAATAAAAGCAACACATAGAAAGAAGGACCTCCCACATCACCTCAGACTGTAGCACAGAGCCACACTATCAAACACAGCTGAAGAGTGACATAAAAACAAACAGAGACAAGTGGAAGGGAATGATAGATCCAGAAATAAACACACAGGTGCAGGTAGCTAATATTTACAAAAATGTCAAAAATATACTTTGGATGGGCAGAGCAGTCTCTTCAACAAAAAGCAGTGGGAAATTGGAGACTGATATGTAAAATTTGAAGTTAAGTTTTACTTCTAAATCCAAAATAAATTCAACTGGACCAAAGAACTTAGTGTAAAACCAAAGACAGTGAGTCTTTTAAATGAAAGTACATGAAAAATACTTTTTATTGATTTTTATTGAGTTCTACATTTTTCTCTCCTCCCCTCCATTCCTCTCTCCTCCCCTTCAACCCTTACCCAAGGTCCCCATGCTCCCAATTTATTCAGGAGATCTTTTCTTTTTCTACTTCCCATGTAGATTAGATCTATGTAAGTCTCTTTTAGGGTCCTCATTGTTGTCTAGGTTCTCTGGGATTATGATTTGTAGAATGGTTTTGCTTTATGTTTAAAAACCACTTATGAGTGAGTACATGTGATAATTGCCTTTCTGTCTCTAGGTTACCTCACTCAAAATGATATTTTCTAGCTTCATCCACTTACCTGGAAAAATATTATAAAATAAAGACATAAGCAAGAATTTTCTGCAAAAGACATTGACAACACAGAAAATTATCTCAGAACGAACAAATAGAATTGCATGAAATTCAAAAGTCTCCACAGAGAAGAAAATAGTCATCAGTGTGAAAAGGCTCCAGAAGAAACTGAAAAGAAATTTATGTTTATAATCTATATAGAAATCTAAGTATTAACACTAAAACCAAAAATCATACAATTAATAAATGGGTTCACAGGTTGGGTAGACATTTCTGAAAGGAAGAAATACAAATGGCCAACAAATGTTTTAAAATATCTTTAATATCTTCAGCCCTCAGGTAAATGCAAACTGAGATTACCTCAATAGTCCATGTCACCCGCAGTGGAATGGTTATCATGAAGATGATAACAAATGCTGGTGAAGATATAGGCAAATAGAAACGGACGCTGGTAGGAATAGAGTCTAATAAAACCATTATGGAAACCTGTGTGCAGGACCTTCAAAACCTAAAAGAACTACCATATAATCCACCTATATCACTTTCATGTATACAGTCAAGGGCTTTTAAGTCAGCACACCAATGGAGATAATTGCATACCCGAGCCTAATGCTACACTATTTACCATAGTTGTGTAGGAAGCTAGGTTAGTACCTGATCACCAGAAGAATGGATAAAGAAAATCTTATGCATATTCACAGTAGTATTTTATTCATCTATAAAGAATAAAATTATTAACTTTCAAGAAAATGAGTGGAACTGGATATCTTTTTTTAACTTTTAATTGATTCTTTGTGGATTTCACATCATGCAATCCCATCCCATTCATCTCCCCATCCCTTCATAACTGCCTTCTTCCCTTGCAACCTTCCAAAATAAAATTTAAAAGAAAACAAAAACAAAAATCAAACAAAAGCCAAAAGTGAAAGAAAAAATCTCAGTGTGGAAGTTGTAGTGTAGTGTGGCCCAGTAAGTCACACAGTATACACTTTAGTCCATACATCTTTACTTGTAAGTGTTCATTGCTGAGTCATTGGTCTGGTTTGAGCTCTCTGGCTTCTGCTACATTATCAACATTGGGCCCTCACTGGGACTTCTCTTGGTTATCCTGTTGTTGCCCTGTTTTGTGGAAATCCTGCAGCTTTGGATCTGTGGGCTAGGTCCCTTCACATGCTCCAGTAGTTCATAGATGAGGTAGATGTTAGGGCGGGCTAACTCATAGGGCCAGGTACTGGACCTGAATGATAGCTGAATTGGTCAGTTCCCCTTCCCTCATTGACACCACTCCTGCACTGCCCCAACTTGTTCACCCAATACAGCAAGCATCAAGGAGTGGGGCAAGTTCTTCTGCTCTCACACCCCCAGGGCTGGCTCACCCACACCCACACCACCAGGGCCAGTTCTACTACTTTGCCTAGGCAAGGCGCAGGGCCTGTTCTCCCAAACGCTGTCAGTGGTGAGGGCACTGGAGATATTAGCATTAACTGCATAATCCAGACTTAGGAAAACAAAATCTTATACTTTCTCTCACATGTAAAATCGAGATTTAAATTTAAACGCATGTTATGTATGTGCACATGTGTGAATGCATATATGTGTATGAATGTACGTATCTTTACATTGTAAACATATACAACATACTATGATATGTGAGAAAGAAGTCTAAAGGGGGCAGGATCAAGAGAAGATAATGGAGTATATGTGATATGAAAGTTGAAGTTGGGACTTTGGAGGGGGAAATGGTACCAACAAGAGTTGGAAACGTTCTCCTGGATGCTCAGGAAGTATAACAGTCTAAGAAGGGGTTGAAAGGTTGTAAGAAGCAGAAGTCTGGGAAGACTGAGGCAAAACAGTGTCCTTTAGACATGACAGGACTACAGCACTCACGAACACATAGCAGCTGTGGTTGCTTGCACAAGGTCAAACCAGTCAGTAGTCCAGTATGGGGAAGTAAGGGGCTCATTACATCTCCCAGAACCCAAGGCACTTTTGATAGTTGATGACTGCAAGGGAAGGGAAAATTACTTTTCTTCAGAGGTGTGGTCCCTAGGAGATCAACCATGCTCCAGTGATTGGCCCTACATCTATGCATATATATGCAGCTTGAATTAAATTAAGTGGGACATTTTTTTAAAAAGGAAAACAGAGGCTATGAAGTTAGAATGGGGAGTGTGGGGCTTTGGGATGAATGCAATAAGAGCATTGAGGAGGCAAATATGATCAAATGTGTGTGTGTGCAAATGAAACTGTCAAAATGAAACACAATACATTGTTTAGTAACTAAAAACTTAATTTAATTCTGTCAAATGAAAAATCTCACTGAAGCAGCATATCCTTCCTAAAATCTAAAGTGATCAAAAATGAATATAATCACTTCTCCAAGAACTAGAGTTGCAGTGAGTATTACCTATGTGAAACTCATGTATATATCCTGTCCATGTCAATAATTCTAACTGTCCTCATAAGACACACTACTCTAGATTCTACTGCCAGACTTTTAGATGAAACAAAATACAGCCATAGAGTCTTTTTAAAAAATGAGACACTTTTAGTGAATGGTTTAGGAAAAACAGTCACCAGTTAGGGAATTGGAGCCTAGCCAGTTTGGATGTTCACCTTCCTAGACCTGGATGGAGGGGCAGGGACCTTGGAGTTTCCACATGGCAGGGAACCTTGACTGCTCTTCGGACTGGAGAAGGAGGGAGAGAGAAGTAGGAGGAGGGGGAGAGGAGTGGGAGGAGGGGGAGGGAAATGGGAGGCTGGGAGGAGGTGGGAATTTCTTTCTTTTTCTTTCAATAAAAAAAGTTAAAAAAAAAATAAAAACAGATTCAGATGAAAAAGAAAAAAAATCACATGTGTAGATGTGTTTGATGTATTTTATGATGAGCTTTATGCAGCAGTTGCTAAGGGCTCACATTTATCTTATTAACTATCATATGAAATATTGCTGGAAACCATGTGGCCTAGTTTCAGATCAGCATATAAGTGCTTGTTCAATGAATCTCTGTAGGGCAAAGCCCATAGAGATGGTCTTTCACTCAGCAAAAACCAGTCAACCTCAGGACAGTGCAGGATATTGCTGGGACCAAGTGGCCTGCACACTCTCTTCTCTCTCATAAAGTTGCTGATTCTCTGGATGGTTTATAGTTTCACTTTATCAGTCGTGCATGGGACAGATGTAGTCATTCCTGGTAACCTCATCTTTTTCTCAAATATTTTCCCCTAAAATTCTTTGGGAACTGATGCTTTTCAGGTTCTTATCTGGAAATACCAGCTGTCAACTCAGAACCTGGGCACTTTCCTGATTCCGTGCTGACAAGATCAGAGGCAATAAAAGTTAATGGAAACATACAAGAAAGCAACACAGGGGACATTAACTACATCTCCCAAATCTGGAAGAAAAAAAAACATGAAGAATGGTGTGCATGATGGAAAAAGACTGCCTTATCAAAGTTTGTCCTTTACATAGAAGCTTAGGCATGCAGGATCCTTTTGTAGGTCAAGGAAATGGTTAGAGAAATACAAGCTAACTGTATGCAAGCAACTTATGGCAAATTACCCTTATTTTTGTAAATATGTTCTGTCTAGTTTTAAGCTATATGTTGTGCTTGAGAGTGTGTGCCTAGGTCTATCACCTTTTAACTTCATAAGGACAGAATATGAGTGGCTTCATATTTAGCCAAGCTAACAAAATGTTGAGTGTTATTTTTTGTTTATTTGTTGTTATGATTTAAAAGTTGGGAAACACATTATTGTTCTTGCCAGAGATTAAAACTCTGGGGGTAGGAAAAACATGTTTGTTTTTGAAGACGGCTCAAGCTACTCAGGGCTGTCACTTGTGTGAAATCCATCTGGTGTTCAGTGCCCCTTCCCCATCTCAGGACTAGAACCCAGCTGAGACAGGACCCCAAAGAAATATTTTATTATTAATGGAAGCATTTTGACCACAAGGATGTTTAGCTAATGAATACTACACATAATTGGTCTGAACAACTTAGTTTTTTTTTTTTTATTTTTCTTAGTCAATGGCCTACATAACATAACAAAATACTCCACCCCCAAACTAAAGAATACACCTTTTTGTAGAAGCCCATCAAATTTTTTCAAAGATCCACGATATATTATATTACCATAAAAAATGAGTCTCAACAAAATAGGAAAATTGAAATTATATCCTGAATTTTATCTGACCACAACTGAAAAAAGCTATTTACAGCAATAAAAACTACAGAAAGTATAAAATCTTGTGATGTTTAGGCAACACACTCCATAACAATAATTGGATCTAATATAAATCAAATAATAAATGCTGTGGGAGATCCTTCTGTTTGTGTGTTGCTTTCGTTGGTTAACTAATAAAGAAATTTCTTGGCCTGACAGGGCAGAACTTAGGAGGTGGAGAAGACAAAACTAAATTCTAGGAAAAAGAAAGCAGAGTGAGAGAGAACCATCATGGAGACACCAGGTCAGACATGCTGAATCTTTCCCAGTAAGCCACGACCTCATGGTGGTACACAGATTTAACAGAAACGGGTTAAATCAAGATGTGAGAGTTAGTCAACAAGAGGCTAGACCTAATGCCACGAGTGTTTTAATTAACACACTTTCTGTGTGATTATATCAGGTATAAGCTAGCAGGGTGGACAGCCAGGACCAAAAGCAGGCCCTCTCTCCATACAACAAGTAAATTTAAAATTAATAGAATTGAATGAAAATAAAAGCACAATATAACAAAATTTATGATAATGATAGCAATCTTGAGGACTAAGTGTTTGCATTTTAAAAAAGTGAAAGATCACAACTTAATTAATTAATAATTTAATAATATACTTGAAGTCCTAGGAAAAGCAAAAATAAACCAAGCCCCCAAACAATAGGTTGGAATAGATAACCAAAATCAGGCATAATAAAAAAAATAGCAAACAAAATACAAAGAATCATTAAAATGAAGAGTTGATACTTTGAAAAGATAAACAAAGTAACACACAGTTAGCCAATTACCAAAAGGAAAAAGAGACAATCTAAATTAAAATAAGAAACAATAATGAACTCATTAAAATACATATTGATGGAATTCAGAACATCATAAGTATATACTTTAAAAAATGTATCTCATGAAATTAGGCAAATCTAAATGAAATGAAAAGATTTCTAGATCTTTATACCATACCTAAGTTAAACCAAGCAAAACAAAGAATTTCAATAGAAATATAATTCATCAGTGATATTGAAATGGTAATAAAAATTCTACCAAATAAATAATGCCCAGGATTAAATGAGTTAACCACATAATTCTATGAGATCCTCTGAAAAAAAATTCTACTCACGTTATTCCATGAACTAGAAGATGGAAGAAGGCTCCCAAACACTTTCTATAAGGCCAATATTATCCAAATACCAAAATCAGCTAAAGACAGAGCAGTAAAATAAACTAAAATTACACACCAATCTCTCTGATTAGAGTTGACACAAAAATTATAAAAAAAAAATTACTGGGAAACTGAATTCAAACTCTTATCAGAATCATCATTCATCATGACCAACTTGGTTTCATTCCAAGAAAGTAGTGATGGTTCAACACATATAATAAAAAAAAAAACTTTATCAATCACATAGACTCAAAGATAGAAATCACATAATCATCTCATTAGACACAGAAAAAGTCTATGACAAAACTCATCATCCTTTAATGATGACGTCACTAGAAGGCTGAGAACGAAAGGAATATACCACCACATAGTCTGTATACTGCGACCTAATGGCAACAGCATGCTTAATGGGGCTCCCAGCAACTTCAGCAAGAGGCAAGGACATCCAGTATTCCCACTCATGTTAATAAACTGCTTGAAGTATTAGTGATAACAATAAAACAACAGAAGGAAATAGAAGGGACACAAATGGGAAAAGAAGTCACACTGTCTTTGTATATGTCATTATTCTGTTCATAAGAGTTTTAAAGTCTTCACCAAAAAGACCCTCACAGTTGAGAAATGATTTCATCAAGTCGCAAGAGACTATTTATAATCTCAAAGCACACGTATTCTTTATGTAGAGCGAACTCCTGGAGTTTCACACCCTCTGCAATCCTCTTGGCTCTATCCTATATGTGATCCTCATTCTTTTTCCTTTTACTGCTTAGCTGTTCTATGACGATGGCTGCTCCACACATCACATACAGCAACACACAGACACCACATCCGGAAAGTGCTTACAGGGGTCATTAGATAAAATTCCACTCCAGCTTCATAATAAAATTCAATTTTAAACAAAAAAGGATGCAAATAGCATGATGTTATTTAGAAAAGAAAAGAAGCACAGTCTGGAGCTTGAACTGGCTACCTAGCCTGAAGCACTCAGAGTCACAGGGCAATATTGAGCTAGAACATGAGTGTTTGGAGAATAACAAGCATTATCACCACTGACAAATAAAACAGAGAAGAATTATTCTGCTGCTATTTGATGATGTTGAAATCTTTTACATAGTCCTCAAATTTCAGGTTGGCTTCGAATTTCATGTCATAAAATAGCTATATGAAGTTAACATCTTTCCTGAATTATAAAAATTTTCAGGGGATTTATCACAAACAAACACAATAAAAGATAATTCCAACTTTAAAGGACTGCTGATACCTCGGCTTTTCGTCTTCTATTGTTGCACAAGCAATTTTGATTGAAATTTAATATTAATAATATTGGAAAATAATGTGACATCAATAGCATTCAAAGTGAGGTATTATTAATAATGAACACGACTACAAAATATTAAGGATCTTAATTATTGTTGTAAAGTTTTGGCCATTCATTTGTGAAAGTAAAATTCCACACTGTAAATATTAAAAAATTAGCTAAAAAAATTACCAAACTAAGATGGGTTTTTTGGGGATTTGTTAAACTTCAGATTTCCTGTATTTTTATTTCATGTTAAAGATGGAAAAAATAGGAGCTGAAGAGATGGCTCAATAACATTGGCAGTTAGTATATAAAACCCAAGTTCAACTCCCAGCACCTACATGGCTGCTCACAGCCATCTGTAAACCCAGTTCTAAGAAATCCCCTGGCACCTTCTGCCCTCTGCAAACACCAAGAATATACATGACTTGGAAACATACATTCAGGCAAAATACTCAAACACAAGCAGTAACCAAAGAAAGCCCAAATCTTCAGAAAACATACTTGATCAAAATCAGCTGAACTTGGAAAAATTGTCACATTTTCTATAGTAAAAAACTATTGAGATGAATCTGAGCAGCAGGAGCTTGTTGGTCAAGTCAGTCCCCACCAGTTTGCTGTGCATCCATCTGACCTAGTGAGGCCAACTAGCTACTGAATGTATGGAAATCCAACGATAGGTAAATCCCAGACTAAAGGACTCATAGACAGACATGGAGTGAGGAGTGTATTGCAAATAGGTGACATTTCAACAATGCCTCCTTTCAAAGTAGCATCAAGAAAGGAAAACCTTTGCTGCTTTGCCTTGAAATGTCAGCATGGAGCTCCAGGGATTTGCTGAACTCCTTACCCTGCTGAACTCCTAACCTCCATTGATCTGAAGTTCTTATTCTAAGAACAAAAGAAAAAAAAAGAAGGAAGAAAAGAAAGAAGCCCTTCTCTCACAAACTCCTCAAGGAGAAACAGACACATAAATTTTAGATTCTCTGATTTTTAAAACAGAAAAGCAGGCCTTTGCCCAATATATGATGATGCTTAGTTTTTCGTGGTTTCTGACAAACTCAGGATTATCATCTTCTGGTGAGATTAATGTTTGGAAAGCTAACAGAGATATGGGGGTAGGGAAGAGCTGGTGTTCTAAAAGGCTCCTTTTTCCTAGTATGAGTCGAAGCTATGGTCTAATGACACTAAAATTTTACATTATACAGTCTGACCACCTCCTATGAAAATGGCAAACTAAGAAAAACATTATACAAATGTCTTCATGATTTGTGTCAAACATTGATGATTAAGTTTCTATCCTAAAATGAAGTACTTACTGTCTTTCTTTTCCATGCTTTTTAATTTTCTGTTCAATTTAAGGCACAAACTATGATGTTATAACATACTGATAAAGTGAAACAATGTAACATATGATTCATATGTTAATTATTTCCTGGGTCCCCACTCCTGATTATCAGCATATTTTTATGTACTACTCCTTCAGAGGAATGTAGAACACAGTGCACGATATTAACTGTGGTTCCACAATGTACATAACGTCTCTATATTTGTTTTCTATATATGTTTACTAACTTGTTTCCTTCATATCCCTATTTTGTTGCCCTCCCCAATCATGGTAATCATTATTTAATTTTTCTTTATACACATGTATATGAATTTGCCTTTTCTTATGATTCCAAACAAAGGTAAGACCTTAAAATAGCTTACTTTCTTTCTCTACATTATTTCAGATGTCACAGTGCTTCCCAGATCTTCCTACACTGTGACAAATCACCAGATGGATTCCTTTTTAATGGTCAAGAAATATTCCAGTGTGTGTATGTGTGTATGTTCATGCAAATACATAAAGTTTCTTTATCTACCCCAACCATCAAAGGAAACTTGTAGTTTTCAATAAAATTTCCTAAAGAAAGTGGCACTACTAGTAGCTATAGTATCGTTGGAGTAGATGTGGCCTTGCTGGAGAAAGTGTGTGACTGTAGGGATGGGTTTTGATGTCTCCTATGCTCAAGCTACTCCCAGTGAAACAGACCACTTCTGTTTAGCTAGGAGCTTATTGTTATGAAGAGACACCATAACCATGGCAACTCTTATAAAGGACAACATTTAATTGTGATGGTTAGCTTATAGTTCAGAGGTTCAGTCCATTATCATGGTAGGGAGAAAGGCAGCAAGCAAGCAGACATGATGCTGGAGCTGAGAGTCCTTACATCTTCAGGCAGACAACAGGAAATTAAGTGAGACACTGGGTGGTATCCTAGGCATAGGAAACCTCAAAGCCCACCCCATAGTGACATACCTCCTAGTAGTGCCATTCCATATGAGATTACGAGGGCCAATTACATTCAAACTACCACAATTTCCTATTGTCTGTACATGATGTAAGGATTCTCAGGTCCCACTCCAGCACCATGTCTGCCTGCATGCTCCCTTCTTGCCCTATTATGATATCATACTGAAACTCTGAAAATATTCCAATTAAGTGTTTTTCCTTTATAACAGTTGCCATAGTCATGGTGTCTCTTCACAGCAATAGGAACCCTAACAAAGACAGAAGTTGGGACCAGGGACTGGGATATTGCTGTGATAGGCCTGACCATGTTTTTGTTTAGAGGAATTTGGACTTTGGTACTTTGGGTTAGGAAAGCAGTAGAATGCTTTACATACTGTTTAATGAGCCATAGTAGCAGGGGCATGAAAGACAGTTGTCTTAAGAGTGATTTGAACTTAAGGAGAAGAATGTTAGCATGCTGCCTAGAGATCATTTTTGTGATATTTTAGTGAGACAGTGTCTTGCTTTTTGTTTGTTCTTTTCAAAAGAGTCTGCCTGAAGCTTAAGTAAAGAGTTTTAGATTAATTCTGTTGGCAGAGGAAATCTCAAAACAGCCTAGTATTGACTCTGTTGTGTGATTATTAGTTGTCACTCTTATGAAGATTTATAATGAAAAAAGAGCAAACTGAGCAAGAAAGTATGAAATGTACAATTTGAAGAGAAAAGGAGCATCAGAAAGTGGAATGGAGTTAAACTCTGTGTTCAAGGAGATAACAGATTAAGAAATGGAATAAAGGGAGTGGTGACCTCCGGGCAATATTCTACCCACTACATTTCCAACTTGTGAAAATGAATTAAAGAAAATCTTAGAGCTAGGTGTGGTGGTATATGACATTAATCCCAGCCCTCCAGAGGTAGAGGCAGACAGATCCCTAAGTTTAAGGGCAGCCTGGTCTACAGACCCAGCTTCAGGACAACCAAACTTGGGCAGTGAAGGGCAGAAAGCTGGTGAAGATGCAATTGAACCAAGGGCCATGTTCCAGCTCTAGCAAACAACAGAACTTGGTAGCTTCAGCCATATAGTTCTGACTTTAGAGTCAATGATAGAAGAAAGGAAGTATAGAATTTTCTTCCACATCTAAGGAAGCCACGGAAGCATGTATCAGGGGTGTCCCTGAATGAAGGGCTAGAGAGGCCATTGTGTGAAGCTGTGAAGTTGAAGCCTGAATTGCCTTGGAGACCCTAAGATGTTGGAGATGCCAGAACCATGGGATACCTACTGAAGAAAGCTGTTAACAGGGAGTGGAACCAGCCCAAGAGAGAAGTGTGCTGCAGTCAACAAAGCTGAAAGAAGTGGGAGATCTGAAGAGCATTTTGTCATTGGACATAGAGATACGGGGTCTAGAATTTGCCCACCTGGTTTTCAATCTTGCTTTTGTCCAGTATTTCTTCACTATGCTCTCTTCCCTACATTTTGGAATTGTTATGTATATCCTGTGCTATTGTATATTGGAAGTAGGTGATCTGCTTTATGATTTTGGTTTTTACATGTCATTGTAATTAAGAGATTATGTAAATCTCAGAAGAGACTTTGAACTTTAGACTTAATTTAAATAAATATGTTAGAGAATATGGGGACTTTTGAAGTTGAACTGAATGTATTTTTTGCATTATGATATGGCTATAAGCCATTGGGGGCCAGGAAGTGGAATGTGGTGGTTTGAAAAACAATAGACCATGAAAGGAATGGCACTATTAAGAGATGTGGTCTTGTTGGAAGAAGTATATCACTATGGAGGCAGGATTTGAGGTCTCATATATGCTCAAATCATACCTAGTAAGACAGACTACTTTCTGTGAGTCAAGATATAGGATTCTCAGCTACTTTTCCATCACCATGTCTGCCTACATGCTACCAGATTACACCAGGATGAAAATGGACTAAAATTCTGGAAAGGTAAGCCACCCCAATTAAGTGGTTTTCCTTCACAAGAGTTCCTGTCTATGGTCATAGTGTCCAGAAACCTAGCTTGTTTCCAGGATCTTCTTCACATTTTAATAATTCTGTAACGAATGTCAAAGTGCAAATGCATTTAAGAAGTAGTATTTTGTTGGGAGTTTTTTTAGTTTTGTTTGTATATATATATATATATATATATATATCCAGGATATATTGTGGGTTTGTATTATTAATTATTCTTTTATTAACTTCACTAAAACTCTTCAATTTTTTCTGCAATAATTATTGCCAATACCAAGTTGGTTTTATGACTATAGCACTGTAGTACAATTTGAGGTCAGGAATGGAGATACTTCCAGCAGTTCTTTTAGTATCAACAATTGTTTTAGCTATTTTGGAATTTTTTCATTTTCATATGAAGCTATGAATTGCCCTTTCAAGATCTGTGAAAAAATTGTGTTGAAATTTGGATAGGGTTTACATTGAATTTGTAGACTGTTTTTGGTAGTATGGCTATTTTTACTACATTAATTCTACTATATTAAAATATTACTACATTTTTACTATATTAATCCATAAGTATTTTTCCATCTTCTTTTATCTTCTTCAATTTCTTCAGTGACTTGAAATTTTTATCATACGGCATGGTTAGATTTAGCCCAAGATATTTTTGCTCTTTGTGGCTATTGTGAAAGGTGTTGCTACCCTGATTTCTTTCTCAGTCTGTTTATTGTTTGTATATAGGAAGGCTACTGACTTTTGTCAGTTAACTATGTATCCAGCTACTTTGCTGAAAGTGTTTATCAGCTGTAGGAGTTTCTCATGGAACTTTTAGTATCACTTATTTATACTATCATAACATCTGCAAATAGAGATACTTTGACTTCTTTCTTTCTTTCCAATTTGTACTCTCTTAATCTCCTTCAGTTGTGCTATTGCTGTATGTAATACTTTAAGTTTATATTAAATAGGTATGGAGAAAGTGGACATCCTTGTCTAATTTCTGATTTTAGTGGAATTGCTTTGAGTTTCTCGCGATTAAATTTGACATTGTCTGTGGACTTGCTGTAAACTGCCTTTATTATTTTGAAGTGGTGTTGTATTTTGTTAAAGACTTTTTCTGCATCCAATAAGATCATCATGTGCTTCTTGTCTTTTCATTTGTTTAATGTTGTGGTTTGAATAAGAATGGCCCCAAGGGCTCATATATTTGAATACCTCATCACCACGGAGAGGAATTGTTTGAAAAAAAAAATTAGCCTTATTGGAGGAAGTGTTTTACTGTTCATGGGCCTAGAGGTTTCAAAAGACCACACCAGGCCCAGGCTCTCTCTGCCTGTGAAGAAGGATGTAACTACTTTTCTAGTGCCATACCTGTTATCATCTTCCCTGCCATGATAATAATGGACTAAACTTCTGAAACTGTAAGCAAACCCCCAATTAAATGCTTTCTTTTCTCAGAGCTCCTTTGGGCATGGTGTGTCTTCCCAGAAATAAAATAGTTATTAGGACATTTATATAGTGAATTATTTTAATCAAATGAAACTAGAGAAAGTGAAAGACCCTACAGACCCCCTCCTCAAAACCAGCAGCTAGTATGCTCCCGGGGGGAATGTCCTGGTTGCTTGAAAAATTCTCCGGATCAGCAGCCAGCCTGCTCTCATAAGAACATCCCATGTGCCTGAGAGAGCAGGATGTCTATGAGATAGGAAGACTGCAAGGCAGGATATCAATAAGATAGGACATCAACAAAGCAGGTTGACTGCAAAACAGGATATCTATAAGATAGGAACAGGATGACTTTTGCTGACACCCATGCTGAGAGAGGAAAACATTCATGCCCCTGCCTCATTCTGATAACCACGCTTTTGCTTCTGTAAACTTGCTTTTTGCTCTTCCTTATAAAAAGCCCGCCCTCCAGTTGAGAGGTGCGCAAGTCCCCCTGAAAGACTTGCTGCCCACAGGTACCTGTGTTTACCCAATAAACCTCTTGCGATTTGCATCTGTATGGTCTCGGCCTGTTCCTTGGCATCGGGGAGGTCTCCTCCTGAGAGAAAGTCCTCTTCGAGGGTCTTTCAAAAGTATTTACAAGTATCATGATAAATCAGAATATCAAAATGTATGAATCTAAAAACTGAGTAACATAAGGATAAATCAACTAATTCAAAATAGCAAAAAATTCAGAATAGTATTGTGTTTATGAACACATTTTTTATTTACTCACCAGTTAATGAATATTTGAGTTATTTCTACTTTTGGGGTACTATTAACAATGTTGTATGAACATTCATATGTAAGTTTCATAGTTGACTTGTTTTTATTTTACCTAAGGATATAGCAATTGGAAATCGAATTACAGAACCATAAGACTGCATTTACTGAAGAAATGCCAAGAGTTTGAAGAATTATTGTACCATTCTACATTTTTCTGTGGAAAATTATAATTCAAGTCATCTCCTACATTCCACATTTTCAATCAATTAATAAAACATTTTCATCTGTCCCACCTTTTTCAAATAAGCATATATTTTAGGCTTTAGAACCTCAGAATTAGAGGACAGCATGAGTATGGAAGGCAAAATAATAATTTGATTGAAACTATAAAAATTAAAATCCTATTTCTTTGGTAAGGCTATTCATAGACAAAGAAATCTATACTCAATACATAGATATAATTAGACTATGTTACTGTGCACACATGCTAATAATAAATACTTGTTTTAAAAATTCATGAAAGTTGTATTTCAGAAAATGGCTTATTTTTAGAGAGATGAGGGAAGCATCTGTAAGTCTGGAACACTGATTGTTAAATGAACGGAGGCAGACTTTCTGGGCAGTCTGGAGAAGTAGCAGTCCAAGAGAAATGACAAGGACATGGGAAGAACCATGGACCACTCTTTTCTTTATAGTGGAGAGATTTAAAGTAGAATCGCGGTCCAGATTCGTAGAGCATTTGAAGGCTGTGATACAGTGTGAAGGAAGCAGGTGGCAAGGTTAGAGTGAGGGTCAACATGATGATTTAACGGCGGTTTTGAAAAATTACTGGAGGCAGGCAAGACTGCAGTCTGCAAGTGAAAAGATTTTAAATCAGGCCAGGTGGAAGACGCTGGCTCCGAGCCTTGGCAGCTCGTGTGTTTGGTTAAAAGCATGATTGATAAAAGTCTAAATATTATTAAAATGCTGATTGGGAAATGTTTACAGTACAATAGGAAGTAAATTCTTGTGAGGACCAGCCTCCAGCCCTCTGCTGTGTCCATCTTTTGTAAGGATTGATGAGAAAGTTAAGAAAATCCATTTCGATGATTAAAGAAGCAGTATCCTTCCAGCCATCCAGACTAGGTCCATTGTCGCCAAATAGCCTCAGCGATAAAAATAAACTGGCGGCCACAAGGAAATATCTTTTAACGGAACAGAAGGTTTTTCAAAGACCATTCAGTCAAGCAAATGGCTACCTCATTAACCAAACCGGGAACTATTCCAAGCGTTTACAAAATAATTGTATTCAACACCTACGACCAAAGCTGCTTTCGTGGGCTTTCTCTCCCTTCTCTCTAGGTATTGAAGCAGCCGACCATTTTCCTAGGCACACTTTTGTTTTCTGTTCCAGACAAAACATGACTGACAGTGATAAAGAAAATTATATATTAATTCTCCCCACAAACAACAAATAGACAAAAAGACATGTTCAGATGTCCCATGTCTTCATAGAGATTGGGGTATGAATTCCAAGTCTTTCATTTAAATGAATTCCCACACCCTTTGTTTAGCTGTTTATGCAAACTGAACCAGTCAGATTGCAGAAGACATATAATTACCACATTCCCTCTAATTCTAAAAATTTCTTTGATTCCTTTCTGCCTGACTCCAAACAGTACCACTGTGTTTTATTCGGTTTCTAATATAATCATTTAAATATAAATGTAGATGTTAATAGATGGATAGCTGCTAGATAGATAGATAATTTTATTCCTTATTTAAAAACAAAACAAAATAATCAAACAAAAAATTATGACTTTATGTTTTTGCAGTGGACCTTTCTAGAATGCCTTTACCTAGATTCCCTTCACATTTAAATAAATGTGTACTTTTAATTCCTTAAATTCTTGATAATCTCCACTGTTATCTTTTCTGCTTAAGATGTTCATAAATCAGAAAATTACCCATGAACTCCTATGTCAGGGTGATTCTACCTAACTCACGACCTTGGCTTTAAAACATTCTGATCTTCAATTATGTTACTTCCAAGAAAATGGAGTTAAGTCAGAACAGTGACTCTCCAAGGAAATAATCCTGAAAATGGCAATACCAAACACCATGCCAGGCCACTCCCGACATAGTTTGATAAAGCCCAGATACTTATCTATTCCTTTTCTGCATCAGATTGCCTAAGTCCAGTACATAAACGCATGTGGGTACTGAATCTCCAAACAGCAAACCCTAAGAGGTTAAACCCAGAGTTGTTTATCATAGCATTAGGTAATTCTTGAACCTTAGGATGATTGATGTGTTTAATTTAAACTTGCCTGGGAACACAGGCTATGTCGGCAACATGGGAATAGGGTGAGTGTGTGAGGTAGAGGAAGACATTGTTAACGTGAAGCGGTTTTCTCTTTCAAGCTTTCCTGAACACATGCCTTAAACAGAAGCAAAAAAACACAAAATTGCGTCAACTGCCATTACCTAATTCTAGTAACTTCCCTGGGTTTCCTCTGTACCAGCTAGAAATAAAGGTGTCTCGACTCTCATTTAACAAGATGTTCATTTTTCAAGAGTAATAATGCCTTTCATAGGAATCTCATTTCAGTATTTTATGACAGTGAACGTGGTGACATGAATGAGTTAGAATCCCACTTATGACAAGCTACAGATGTCAGGCAAGCTGCTGATATTCAATGTGTGTGTGCTTTGCTTTAATCTCCATGTTCAAGGAAACAAACATGGAAATTGCTGACTTAGAAACATGTTTTAAAAAATGCAAAGCCTTTTATATGACTGTCTGATAGTCACTATTTATGGGAGAGCGTTTCTATATTTGAATGTAATGTAAAAATAAGATATCCATAGCACCAACTGTCATTACTATACATTTACAATTCAGTTTAAGAAATCAAGGATGATAGTGTCTTTGAATCTCATTTGCTCTCTTCCTAACCTTTTTGACTCCTCGTCTGCCAGTGATAACCACTATCCCAATTTTTGCTTTATCTTTCCCTTCTTTCCATTCTGCAGATAAGTACACATCCAAATGTTATAGTTTTATGTTTCCATGTACTTGAAAATATGTCTTCTATAATTATATCAGTTTCATATGTATGTGCTCCTGTGTGAGTGTACCTATATTATGACACACACACATGGCGGTCAGAAGACAACTTGGGGTAGTTGGCTCTCTCCTTCACAATATGTGTTCTGGGGAATGAACTTGGGTCATCTAGCTAGATGGCAAGTGCCTTTACCTGCGGAGCCATCTCACCAGTCCAATTTTTATCAGCTTCAATTAGATACGGTTCTATTTTAGACATGTACAGTTAGAATGTATATTACCTGATGAATCTGGCCAATGCCTTCACCCATGATACCGTGTCTACACTCAGGGGAATAGGCACATTAGTCTCAGGTAATTTATCATTGACATGATAAAATACAAACAGAAATTTAAGGGAGGAAAGATGTCCCCTACCCACAACTTAGAGTATGTAGGAAAAGCTTGACTCTGGACTGGATCCTAACGATGGCAAGAGGTTGCTGAGCAATAAAACTCTTTCACTTCTTGGTGGATCAGGAAACAGAGAGTTTGGGCCAGAACAAGAAGATATTAACTACAGACATTACCTCCCCACCGCAGCAACTCACTTGTGCTAGCAAGGCCTCTTCTCAGGGGTACCGTAAGCTCCTCAAAGAGTGCCATTGGCTGATTTTAAATGTTTAAACATATGGATGTATCTGGGGTTATTTCAGATTCAAGCCATAACAACATATGCCGTTTCCAGATATTTATATCTTTTTTCATTTGTGTAGTGGGTATTTAAAAACCTTTAAATGATAGAGACTCCTGTGGTGGTTTGAAAAAAATGGCCCCTGAAGAGAGTGTCATTGTTTGTAGGTGTGACCTTGTTAGAGTATGTGTGATCTTGTTAGAGGAAGTATGTCACTGTGGAGCCAGACTTTGAGGTTTCATATATGTTCAAATCACACCCAGTGAGACAGACTGCTTCTTGTTGCCTGCAAGATGTAGGACTCTCATCTGCTTCTCCAGCAACATGTCTGCCTACATGCCACCATGTCCCGTCATGATGATAAAGGACTGAACCTCTGAACCATAAGTAAGCCACCCCAATTAAGTATTTTCTTTTATAAGAGTTACTATGGTCACAGTGCCTCTTCACAGCAATAAAAACCCTAACCAAGACAACTCTTGTGAAATTTTAAATATACATATCTTCTTATCAGCGACTCATTGTATCTTTAAAATTTGTCTGTCTTGTGTAAGTGACCATTCAAACATAGAACACCAACTCCCCATTTACTTACCTTTGCAGTCCTTGAAAACTACCATCTAGTCTCTACTTCTGAGTTTGATTGCTCCATACAAATGAATTTTGCATATCTTCTATGAGTCGCTTATGCTTTTTAAAATGTATTATATTCAAGTTCGTGTATGTCATTGTAGATAGCAGGCTATCCTTCTTGATCATGTTGAATAACCCCCTAGTGTAGAGTAATGTCATGTTTTCTTTATTCATTTTTCTATCAATGGACATTTAGGGTATATCTATATATTGGCTATTGTAAACAGTTGCATATTGATTTCAAGGCCACCCTGAGAGACCCCTGTCAGAAAGAAAGAAAGAAAGAAAGAAAGAAAGAAAGAAAGAAAGAAAGAAAGAAAGAAAGAAAGAAGGAAGGAAAATTTTAATCTTGGAAGGGGTTCAAAGAAAATCAGAGAACTATGACATTTAATAAAATATACACTTAGATTCCTCTCCTGTGTCAATGGATGGCTTGAATACACACCTCCTTCTTGAATGTCATGATTACCTTTTTCATTGGGCATTACCTTTATTTACAATAGAAACAATTATCAGGAGGCAGATAGATATTTAAAAGTAGCAGTTATAATAGATGCTGCCTTCAGAATCCAATGTGAAAAGAGGAAGGGAAATACGTACATTTACAATCCATAAATGATGAGAGAAAACAACTCAGCAAGGATGCCTTAGTGAAGTGTAATCCTTGTGTTTATACTCACACATTCCCGACTAGTTCAGAAACAACTACAAAATGGTAACTGTGTGCAAAACTGGGATTGAATAGTATTAAAAATGCCATTATAAAAAGTATTCTTCATTCCTCTGAAAACCACATGTAAATGCAAGAAGACTTAAGACCCTTTTTCTACTATTTTTTAACCAGAAATAGATTTTCCTTTGTGTAGAGTTTATTACTTCACTTATGGTTTCCTTACTCCCCAACTTACTGCAGTTCAGATTCTTACTCTATTTCTCTCTCACTGGAATACAAAAGGTTATCTAAAATGATAGCAAAAAGAAAATAAGAAAAAATTAAAACAAAGCAGTACAGAACAAAACAAACATAAATAGAAATAAATCAGAATCAGACAAAGGAAAAATGTACAAGAAACAACTACATTGAGACACACACACAGAAAATCCATAAAAACTCAAAAAAGCAATAATAATATTTATTTAAAAAATCCTCACAGCATTTGGACAACGTGTAGAGAAAAACCCTTCAAAAATACCGTTGAGTTCCCTCTGTACTGTTGTCTACAGCTGGTCATGGGCCTTCCCTTAAGTGTGGTTTGTATACCTAGGGAGATGTCATTGGAGAAACTAGATTTGTCATTTGTGAGTACCTGTCAATTGGAGATAGCTTCCAGATTAGGAACTGGGACTTGTGTCTAATTGCCCTCTCAGCACTCAGATCTCAGATGACTTAGACCTGCAAAGGCCCTGTGAGTGCTACTACAGCCTTCAGAGATTCATAAGTGCATCTGCCCTGTAGTGTCTAGAAGGCATTGCTTCCTTGTTATCTTCCATCACCACTAACTTAAAATCATTTCACCTTCTATTCTGCAAAGTTACCTGAACTCTGAGGTGAGAGGTTTAATGGAGACGGCTCACTTAGGACTGAGTATTCCAAGGTCTCTCATTCTCTACACATTGTCCAGTCATGAATCACTAAATTCGTTCCCATTTACTGCAGGACCAAGATTCTCTGTGATGGCTGAGCAAGGAGTTGATCTACCAGTTCATATGTACCAAAGAGTTCAAAACTATTCCCCCACTTTCCCTTCTATCAGATTCCGTGTACCTGGTCTTATGGTGAGGTGTGTGATCCATTCGGAGATGAATTTTATTCAAGGTGATTAGAATGGGCCTATTTCGGTTTATCCAGTTTGTCTAGCACCATTTGTTGAAGATGCTGTCTTTTTCCAGTGTGTATTTTTTTTTATTGTTTATCAAAAAACAGGTGTGCATTGGTATGTGGGTTTATGTCTGGGTCCTCAATTCAGTTGATTTACCAAAGTATCTTTTTATGCCAATATCATGTTGTTGTTATTATTATTATTATTATTATTATTATTATTATTATTATTATTATTATTCCTATAGTACAATTGAGGTCAGGAATGGTGATACTTCCAGGTATTCTTTTATTATTCAGGATTATTTTAGCTATCGTGGATTTTTTTGTTTTTCCATGAAGCTGAGCATTGTCCTTTCAAGTCAGTGAGGAATCATGTTGGAATTTGATGAGAATTGTATGGAATCTCATTTGGTGGGACAGTCATTTTCATTACATGAGTCCAACCAGCCAACAAATGTAGGAGATCTTTCCACCTTTGGATACCTTCTTCAATTTCTTTCTTTAATGTCTTAAAGTTTTAATTAAAAAAATATTTCAATTGATTGGTTAGAGTTACCAAAATATATTTTTGAGGCTATCGTAAAATGAATTGTTTCTCTAATTTCTTTTTTACTCAGTTTGTCATGTGTACATAAAAAAGCTACTGATTACTATATGTTCATTTTGAATCCTGCTGCTTTGCTTAAAGTGTTTAATCAGGTGTAGAAATTTCCCAGTGGAGCTTTTTTTTTTTTCGGATCATATACAACCATATCATTGTCAAATAAAGATATGTTGACGTCTTTCTTTCCTATTTGTATCTCCTCGGTCTCCTTCAGTTGTCTTATTGATCTAGCTAAAACACCAAGTACTATACTGAATAGGTATAGAGAGAATTGGCAACCCTGTCTTATTCCTGATTTTAGTGGAAATGTTTTAGTTGTCTGTAGGGTCACTGTAAATCACATTTACTATGTTGAGTTATGTCTTTTGTATCCCTAGTCTTTCTAGTACTTTTATCATGAAGGGGTACTGGATTTTGCCAAAGATCTTTTCTACATCTAATGAGATGATCGTGTGGATTTTTGTCTTTTAGTTTGTTTATTTGATGGATTATACTTATCAATTTACTTTGACCCATCCCCGCATCTCTGAGATGAAGCCTACTTGATCATGATGGACAATATTTTTGATAATGTTGGTGGACTGGGTTTGCACATATTTTATTGAGAATTTTTTGCAACTATGTTTATAAAGAAAACTGATCTGCAGTTCTTTTTTGTAATTTAACCATCAGGATATTTTTGGCCTTGAAAAAGAATTAAGCAATGTCCCTTCTTTTCATATGTTATGAAACTGTTTGAGGAGTATTACTATTAATTCTTCTTTGAAAGGCTGATAGAATTGTGAGTTGAATCCACCTGGCTTTGGCCTTATTTTGTTTGGGAAACCTTTAATTACTACTTCTATTTTCCTAGGGTTTATAGTTCTGTATAGATTGCTTTTGTGATTTTGATTTAACTGTGGTAGGTAATATATATCAACAAAGTTATCCACACTGCTGATGTTTTTCAATTTGGTAGTGTACAGATTTTTAAAGTATGCCCTTATGGTTTTCTGGTTTACTTCAGTGTCTATTGTTATGACCCTGATTTAATTTCTTTTTTTTTATATTCAGATAGCTTTTATTAGCCTATCTTTTTATAATTGCTCTAGTTTGTTATTATTAATTTCTTACTGTAACTGATTTATAAAGTAAACTTTATGGGTTTATATATGTATGAAAAACATACTTTCTAGGCTAGACACTTGTGCTGGAATAGAAAGGGTTAATGATGCCACTCACCTAAATGTTAATTTTGTTTATTTTTATTACTTTATCTTCATTTTTATTACTTCAAATTTATAGGTAAATTAAGGGAAAGCTGACATTTTAATTATGTTTTATTGCACTGTGTGTTTCAGTGTGTGCGTTAGGAGGTTGGAGTCGAACCTTCCAACTGGGGAATTCTAGGTCAATGAGAGACCCTATCTCAAAGGAGGTGAACAATGTTCCTGATTTAATTTCTAATTTTATTAATTTTGATCTTTTCTATCCTTCTGTTAGCTAATTTGGCTAATGGTTTAGTAATCTTATTGAATTTTTTTGAATAACAAACTGTTCATTTCATTTATTCTTTGTATTGTTTTTATTATATTTCTATCTATTGATTTCAGTCCTGGGATTATTTCTGTCAGTCTACTGTTTTGGTGTGATTTCTTTTCTTTTTTGTTCTAGAGTGTGTTACTAATATGAGAGCTGTCTATTGTTTTATATAGGCACTTAATGATATTAAACTTCCCCCTTAGCACTATGTTCAATGTGTCCCATGGGTTTAAGTATGTTGTCTTCATTTTCATTAAGTTCTAAAAAGTTTTTAATTTCCTTCTTAATTTCTGTCTTGGCCCATTTTTTTCATTCAGTGATGAATTGCTATGAGTTTTATCTCAGTTTGAGTTTTCTACGGCGATTCCATTTCTACTTTCATACTTGAATTATTTTCTTCATTTTGTTCCACTGTTTATGTTTTCATAGACTTCATTCGTTTCTTCATATTACCTTTCATGTCTTTGAAAACATATTCATAATAGCTATTTTAAAGTTCGTGTCTTATATTTCAACTATGTTTTCTTTCTCAGGGCCTACTATAGTAGGGTTGCTGGGTTTCAGTGGAGATATATTACCCTGGCTATAATTGACTGTATTTATTTATTTATTTTTATTGAGCTCTACATTTTTCTCTGCTCCCTTAAGCTGGTGTATAAGGAATGGATTGGGATGATTGTAAGTGTAGATGCTGATATGTGTTCTGGTTCTTAGAAGAGTGTGATAGGTATGGGTTTCATGGCAGAAAGTATTTCTGAGTTCCTGCCAAGCATGACCACTAGAGCCCATGGTAGAACATGTTTCTAGATACTAAGAGGTTACTATGAAGGAATGAGGATGAACTAGAAGTGGGATTTGAGAGGGTACACAGAAAAGATGAAAACTGGGTCTACCAGGACAAATTGTTGATTCCCCAAAAAGTGGAGCCAGAGAAGAAATGGAGTGCCCTGTAGGTGGTGTACTACAGGGCTAGGGATGAGGCTGTGGAATTTGAAAAGGCAGATAGGAAGGAAGGATAGGAAAGAATGCCACCCGATTCACAAGCCAGCATGGCCAACAGTATCCCAAGCAGAGATAGTCTCCAGATGCTGGTGGCTACAGTGACTTGACACTTCTTATTGGATTAAATAAAGTGAAAGAAAGGCAGATGAATGAAGATAGAAGTTATAGGGAGGTGGAAGTTATAAAGTAATCCTACACTAGCTCAGAATTGAGTATAATAAAGGGTTATTTATTTAGAGGTAGACTCACAGATCACAGTCCTCTGGACAAATGGGGAACAGTAACTGAATCCAGAAGCCGGAAGAGAAGGAGAACGCACTTTACATTGGCATTTATAGTATAAGAGGCCACGTTTAAGTGGGCTAGTATCTTTTTTTATAATTGCAAAAAAAAGAAATTTCTGCCTCCTCCCTGCCTCCCATTTCCCTCCCCCTTCTCCCCTCCTCCCCCCCTCCCCCCCACTCCTCCCCCTCCCTCTCCAGCCTGAAGAGCAGGCAGGGTTCTCTGCCCTGTGGAAAATCCAAAGTCCACCCCCCTCAATCCTGGTCTAGGAAGGTGAACATCCAAACTGGGTAGGCTCCCACAAAGCCAGAACATGAAGTAGGATCAAAACCCGGTGCCATGGTCCTTGGCTTCTCAGCAGCCCTCATTGTCTGCCAAATTCAGAGAGTCTGGTTTTATCCCATGCTTTTTCAGTCACAGTCCAGCTGGCCTTGGTGAGCTCCCAATGGATCAGCCCCACTGTGTCCGTGGGTGGGTGCACCCCTTGTGGTCCTGACTTCTTTGCTCATATTCTCCCTCCTTCTGCTCCTCATTGGAACATTGGGAGCTCAGTCCGGTACTCCAGTGTGGGTCTCTGTCTCTATCTCCATCCATCGCCAGATGAAGGTTCTATGGTGATATGCAAGATATTCATCAGTATGGCTATAGGATAGGGTCATTTCAGGTTCCCTATCCTCAGCTGCCCCAGGAACTAACTGGGGACATCGCCCTGGGCACCTGGGAGCCCCTCTAGGTCCAAGTCTCTTGCCAACCCTAAGATGGCTCCCTTAATTAAGATGTGTGCTTCCCTGCTCCCCTAACCAACCTTCCTTTATTCCAATCATCCTGTTTCCCCAAGTTCCCCCCAACCACCCCTTCTCACATTTCTCTCCCCTTCTCCCCTTACCCCCCTCCCACCACACCCCCAAGATCCCAATTTTTTGCCCCGCAATCTTGTCTACTTCCCATAACCAGGAGGATAGCTATATGTTTTTCTTTGGGTTCACCTTCTTATTTAGTTTCTTTAGGATATCAAATTATAGACTCACTGACCTTTATTTATCTCTAGAAACCAATTATGAGTGAGTACATCCCATGTTCATCTTTTTGGGTCTGGGTTACCTCACTCAGGATAGTGTTTTCTATTTCCATCCATTTGCATGCAAAATTCGCGAAGTCATTGTTTTTTACCGCTGAGTAGTATTCTAATGTGTATATATTCCACACTTTCTTCATCCATTCTTCCATTGAAGGGCATCTAGGTTGTTTCCAGGTTCTGGCTACTACAAATAATGCTGCTATGAACATGGTTGAACAAATGTCCTTGTCATATGATCGGGCATCTCGTGACTTTAAAATGATAATTAACCCAATTAAAAAATGGGGCACTGATCTGAAGAGAGAATTCTCAACAGAAGAAGTTAAAATGGCCAAAAGACACTTAAGGTCATGTTCAGCCTCCTTAGCGATCAGGGAAATGCAAATCAAAACAACATTGAGATATCATCTTACACCTGTCAGAATGGCTAAAATCAAAAACACCAATGATAGCCTTTGCTGGAGAGACTGTGGAGAAAGGGGTACCCTCATCCATTGCTGGTGGGAATTCAAACTTGTGCGACCACTTTGGAAAGCAGTGTGGCGGTTTCTCAGGAAATTCGGGATCAACCTACCAGTGGGCTAGTATCTTAAAGGCTACTGGCTGAAGGAGTTCCTAGAGCAGATGACTCATCTGACATGCTTAGGAATTGGAATGATAAACTGCACAACTACTCTCTGTGACAGAAAACAAAACAGAATTATTTTCTGTTCATTACCAGTGGCCTTCTCATTTGTGACCAAATAGAAATTTTATAATTAATTTTTAACCTAAAATTAACTTCTCAGTCAAGCAAGGGTGGTGAAAAGGCAATATTGTGTCGCCTCAGTTACGTTGCACCTGCTACCAGTGAAGAAATCTCACAGGACGAATAATTGCCTTGGCTAACATGACAACATGCACTTCAAAATTCATTAGGTGGATACAGACTTAATTAAGCACATTACTGGCTGAGCATCTTTCAACTGCTTTGTTGACTCAGATGGTGAATTCCACAGCTCGTCTCTTTCCCTGTCTTTCTCCACTTACCATGTATAGCTTTTTACACGTATTCAGTGAACTTCTTTTTACCACATCCTTTGTGCTTGACACTGCCTAGATATCAAAGTAAGCTGTAAACACAGCAGATGTGTTTCAAACACAAATCAACAGTGGAAAAGTTTAGCACCATTTCACTGGTCTCATGGAATGTGGGAAACACACAATTATTTACAGAATAATAAATCCTAGAAATGTCCAAATGCAATTCAACTGGGATTACAATTATTTTCTTCAGACTCCATCTATCTCTCCGACAGGACCAAGAGAGATATTTGTATGTTCATTATTATTGTATAGCACAAGACAATTTAATTTAATAGAAACAAAGTACTCAGAGAATCTATGCAGAACTGGATATACACTCGATTTTTTTAAAAAAAGAACTGTGTTAAAAGAAGTGCATCCAGAATGACAACTCTCTTGTTTCTTACCCATCCCCTTGACGTCTCTCCCCCCCCCACTTTTGGTCCCCTATTTTCAATACATTTATCTACCTGTGCAATATACACATAAAGAGGGATTATGGAACCAGAAAGATGGCTACTGGAAGGAGGAAGAGTGATTGGCAGTAGGAAGGAGACTCAGAAGGAGGAGCAACACAAACAAAGTATGTGTGGAAATACTACAGTGAAAGCCATGCCCTTGTATGCTGATTTTTTTAATCTAGTTTAGAAGATCAGCTCCTCCATAAAAAAGAACACTGTTTTTAAAATTACATACTAAAATTTCTTTTTCCTCTGAAGCGCCTAAGCGAACCAAGGGCTTATGACAATCCCAGGAGGGCTTATTCAAGGCAAGTACATTCATCTCAATAGTATAAGATCTGACACCTCAAAAGGCAGCGTGTGGCAGTTGTGGAAAGTAGAGTGACAGCAATAATCTGGGAGCACTGGGACACTGCTGTGGCATGCGTCTAAAAGTATTACGCCCCCCTAGAGAATTATTGCTATTTGGCAAGTCTGGGGATTCCTTGAGAAAGCATCATCCAATGATTTGTCATCATTGTGGGCCCAGCTCAGGGTTTACTCAGACAGGAAACCTGCGACTCCGGAAGAGATAGAGAAATAAAACGATGCCTGTCGTTTGGCACCGTAGAGAACTATGGCAACATTATTAACTGAAGCAAGCAAGAGGATGGCTTCAAAATTTTAAAGGAAGACCAGATGGATTAGATATCAAAACTTTAAAAATGTTCAGAGTTTTGTGGCCTTCGAACTCATATAAAAGGTCATGTGAATGTGACACTCAGAACCTCATGTCCAGGAGACAAATGAACAGTGTCACTATTGGGCTGAGCCCTTGATGAGAGCCGAGGCTCTGGAGACGCCGGGGTTGATTATGTGGTCAGAGCTACAAACGTTAAGAGCACTGAAGTCCAACAGAGGATGTGTATTCATGAAAAAAGGCACCACTGCAAATGAAAGAGAAGAAAAGCAGGGGTTGCTGCACATATTTCCATTAAGAGATACAGTGCTGCAATAAGTCGTTGGTTTGGCTAGAAGGCTATGGTTTCTGCTACACTACCAATACTGGGTCCTCACTGGGACTCCTCTTGGATATTCTGGTGTTGCCCTGTGTCATGGAGATCCTGCTGTTTTGGGTCTGCCAGGCCGGCTCCTCCACATGCTGCTGCAGATCTTAGATGGGGTGAATGTTGAGGTAGGTCAACTCATAACCCTAGGTCTGAGTCTGGGTAGTTGCAAGGTTGGTCAGCCTTCCAGCTCCAGCCCTACTGCTTTCTCAAGAACAGGGTGAGTTCTCCAGCATTGCCCTGGCTGTGAGTTCACCCCTTGCAGCTATGAGCAAGGGACAAGGCCAGTTGTCCTGTGTTGATGTCTTCAGGTTGGGCTCTCCCACACCTACACCAGCAGTGCCAGCTTTATGATGCTGCCCGGGCGAGGTGCAGGGTCATCTCACTGAGTATGGCAGCTGGTGAGAGGCAAGAACAGCTCTCCTGCTCTTATGACCACTGGGCCAGCTCTCCCACCCACCACAGGAAGCAGGGTACGGACATCTCCCTGTCCACACAACCAGAAGGCAGACATCCTCTCCTCTGTCTTGCTTTTCCCCACTCTCCTTTAGTCACTTGCTAATAATTTTACCTTCAATAATTTTTAAATTCCTAATTTATCCTCCAAGGACCATAGATAGGCTTTTTTCTATTCTTCTTGGTGATACCAAAGTGATCTGGGTAGGGGGCGGCAAGAAAGTTCATGGTGTCACTGAAAACACTAATTTAGTACCTGACATGGTAAGGAAACACTTGGAGAATTTATCTGGCAAAGTCTGCGGACCGAGAGCACCACATAAGCATGTGCTCTGAGAAGAAGGCGGGCAAGCATGCTCTTGTAAGATAAGAGCAGGCAGGCTTATTGGAGTTGGACCTCTAGTGTTTATAAGGACATAGATCATGAAGGGAATAGTTTATTCTTCCCGCTTTTTTTTTTTTTTTTTTTTTGGTTAGGTCCTCAGTCATGTCATTTTCCTTGCCAGTTTTTGCTACAGAACATTTTCCTCGGGTTGCAAAGCAAGATGTGATCCTCAAGGCAGGCAGTCATTTAATATTCATATAAAACCGTGCTGTTGATATTACCCAGACCCTGGAGAGGTTTGCTGTTACATAGAAAGATGTGATTACTATTATCCAAACATGGGATGTATCTTCTGCCTGCATTAAATGATATTGTGCAGTTTTCACTAGAGGATGCTATCGACAAAAGCCAGAGACTAGCCAGTTCTGGCATACAGCTGTTGATACAGACCAAATGGACCTGGAAAGCGGCTGGCTATGGAGGCCCTGTTGTTTTCCTTTCTAACTGTCTATTGCCTTTTCTGCTTGGTAATTATTTATTCTTTACTGTGATCCACAATTTTCATCAATGGTAAGTCTAGGTAAATATGTTGGTATATGTGTTTGCATTAAAGTGTCAGAGAAAACTCAGTGGGTTTTGGCTACATTTGAACATCTGGTTTGTTGTTGAACTGTTGTTGGTCATAGTGGTGGTTATGGTTGATGACAGCAGGACTGTGGTTGACTTTCTCCCCTCTTATGGTAGCGGAGAACGAGGCTTCTAAAGAAAACTGCACAGACGGGGAAGAAAGACATTTACAATATCAACAGCTCAAAATACATTTCAGAAGAATCGATGAACAAATTGAAACTAGGAAAGAATCAAATAGCAGCACAGTAAACTATCACACCTCTCGAAGAAGCCAGAAAGAAGTATGAAGTTTGAATCAACCAAAGGGAAAAAATAACAGGAATGCAATACCTCCCAATATCCTTAACTGAAAATGAGCTGAATTCTCCAATTAAAAGGTAAGAAATAGGGTCAGCAAAGTGACTTAGCAGGTAAAGGCGTCTACTGCCAAAGTTGACTACCTGACTTCAAAAACCCTTGAATCCACATAGTGGAAGGACAAAGTCAACTGTCTTAGTTTGTGGGAGCCTAGCCTGTTTGGATGCTCACCTTCCTGGACCTGGATGGAGGGGGGAGGACCTTGGACTTCCCACAGGGCAGGGAATCCAGACTGCTCTTCAGACTTGAGAGAGAGGGGGAATGGAATGGGGGAAGGGGGAGAGGAGTGGGGGAAGGGGGAGAGGAGTGAGGAGAGGGGGAGGAAAATAGGAGGCAGGGAGGAGGCAGAAATTTTTTCAACAAAAAATAATAAATAAAAAGAAAAAATTACGAAAAGGAACAAAAAACACAAAGGGGCAATAATATAAAACCTTATAATTTTTCTTTTCCTTTTTTTGTTTATTTTGTTTATTTATTTTTGAGACAAAATTGCATGTAGCCCAGGCTATCACAAACTCAACATGTAGTTGATGATAACATTGAACTTTGAATCCTTCTCTATCCACCTTCTAAGTGTTGAATTATAGGCACAGATCACCATACCCAGTATCTGTTGTGTTGGGGATAAAACCCAGGGCGAAAATACAACTTTAAATGAAAACTCTTCACGTGGAAACCCAGTAGCCACATTAGACTGAGAATTAATTAGATAATCCTCATTATGTTTTTCTGTCCTCCATTAAATTTTTCCAGCCTCATCCCAAGCCCTCTATCAGACTGCTTTCAGGGCCCTGTCTTCCCACTGTACCCCTTACCATAGTAGAATTTTCTTGGAATGTTTACATACATGAAAGAAATATAAACAAAATTACCAAACAGTGGGGGAGACAAAGCCCCCACTAGATTTTTCTTTCAGCCAAGGAATACCTCCAGTGCCAGGAATAGTATACATCTAATTGAGTTGTCAAAGAAGGCCCCATGGAAATCCCTAAATAACTATTGCCAAAACTGTTGGTTGCTTTCTACAAACTTATGGTAAGACTCATGGCTGAAGACAACAGCTATATAACTTACTGAACACAGAGAAGTCAAGCTAGACCCTTTACCACAACAGGTTAGTTTTCACAGTACTGGAAGGTATTCTACATACTCCCAGAGCAGAACAGTAATCACCAACAATTCAGTTACTAACTATAAGAAATGTAAACATCTATGATTTTCCTTCCTGTTACACAGTGTGCTGAATCACACTGTACCTATGAACATGAGCAGTTATTAAGGGTTGACTAAAAATAAAAGATATCAAATAAATTGAATATGTATTTATTTATATTATCTGTGTAAGAAAGAAGAGAAAGGGGGATTAAGAAAAAAGTAATCAGAAGCTGAGAGATTAAAAGGTACACCTTCCAGAACACCGAGGCGTTTCTTCTGGGAATATGAAAGTAGGAAGAGGGGGAAGTGTGCAGAACGATGTCTTCAGTAATGCAGGAAACCTTTCCAGAATGGTTTTAATTAACCTGTACCTTCAAGGTGCTCAATGAACTCAACTCAATTAGCTGAGACATAAATACAGGCACTAAAGTTATATAACTTGCAAGCAATGTGCGACTAAGTTCACAGTTCTGCCAGATATCTGTCTCACTATTAACAGAATTAAAAGCAAAAACTTCAAACCACCAAACTTTGAAATTGACCATAGTGCCCTCAAAAAGAACCCAAAGAAAGGCAAAATACATCTACTTTTATTAAAATAAAGCATTGTTTTAAGCTCAAATCATTTATCAAAGCACCTAATATATTTTGAGAAAAAAATAAGTTTGTTAATGTTTTGTTACATTCAAAATCTGAGATGGATTTTTTTTTGTCTCATGTCTATGTAACACATTTCTTCTACATAACATGCTAAAGTTTTGGCTCACTCCTGTTCATGTCATGTTAGTAATTGTGCATGTTAGTAATTGACTGTCTGAGAATGACCAGTCTTCTTCAGCTGGAAAGCGTTATTTATCCTTCACAATGCAGGTTATTTGTTTCCCTTCTGGAAAGTATTTCTCGTCGCTTATTCAAGTAGCCACAGTTCTTTCTCCTTCTTCTCCCCTCTGTGTGTATGCACCCATGTGCTTGTGTGATGTGTGCCTGAGTGTGCCTCAGTTGGCCGCAGTACTTTCTACTCTGCAACTCTCTGTGTGTGCACACATGAGATTTTGTGGTGTGTGCCTGAGGTGTGTGCCCAACGTGATGTCTGTAGGAACCAGAGTTTGAGAGTGATGATTTCCTGAATCAATTCTTCACATTATTTTGAGAGAAGATCCGTTACTGAATCTGGAGCTCACCAGTTCTGAACACCAAGAGCCCTGGATCCACCTGTCTTTGCCCATCCAATACCAGGGAAGCATGAAGTACTACCTCACCTTGCTTTTACATATTTCCTTGTGATAAGAACTCAAGTCCTCATGAGTTATACATTGGACTCTTGATATCTCCCAGTCTCCAAGACACAGCATTTTCTTGATACTACTGTGAGGCTGAATTTCTTTGTATAACAATTCTGCTAATAACCTTTGTCTGATAATAAATGGGCTGTATCTTCAGAGCAGAGCTTCTGCTTCTGGGAAAGCTACAGCATTCTAAAAGCAGGTATTCCTCAATGCAATGCTATCTCGGATTACATGCAGTGAAATTAGAAAAGAATTTAAGATCAACTTCTTTTACAGAATCATTCAACTAGGGTTTTTTTATCATAATTTCCTATGCAAGTTTATCATCAGTTGAATTCAGAGGCAAAGCCTTTAACAAAATATTTGTAGTTATTTCACCATTTATTTGTTAGAATTTCCAAGATCATTTAATTACAAAAGAACAAAACATAAAAATAAGTATAATCTTTAACCATTTGTCACTAGAAATGTATTGTGGAAACTGTTAGTAGAAATCTATCTCTCTTTGAGTCGAATGAGATGGACTTTAGTGGAAAATTAAAACTGTCCCAAACCCATCCTACTTTAAAGCAAATTAACTACTGTGCTTTGCCTGTGCATTTTGTGATGATACGCTAGAGAGTCTTAAGACTTAAAAGATAAATTCCATTTCCTAAAAACATAATTTTGCAGCTGATAAACCTATTCAACAAAGCACCAGGATAGAAAATTATCAGACAAAATTCACTAGCTTTCTTACATATCAAAGGCAAACATCTTGAGAGAGAAATCATGGGAAAATCCCATTCACAATAGGCTAAAAATAATCTTTCCTTTCTGCATCTTGGTTATGTCAGTTAGTAAGATAGTTTTCTAGTTCCATATATCCACCTGCAAATTTTATGAGTTCATTTTTCTTTACAGATGAATAGTATTCCATAGCATACATATAGCATATATTCATTGTTCATTCATCAGTTTCAGGGCATGTAGATTGCTTCCATTTCTTAACTATTTGAATAAAGCAGCAATGAACATGGTTGAGCAAGTATCAAATGTGGCACGCTCTCTCTCATCATAGGCTCCTAAATTCAAATCTTCAAATTTGAGTAGATATCCTGGAGTAACTGCAGAAATCAGGTTCAGAAAAGGGGACCATTGCTGGGGAGAGATGGTGGGAGAACAATAGAGGGTATAATGGTGATACTGTGGGGAAATGGAAAAGAATAGGAGGGAGGAGATAAGTAAAGAAAAAAGTTATAAAGAATCATACTATTAAATATTTACCTACAATACATGTAAATCAGTGCAAAATATACATATATAATTGAAATAAAATTTTACAATATGGAATGGCAATGTTGCCTCCAATAGCCAAAGACCATCTAATAAAAACTCCATCAGTTCTGAAATCCCTCTTTTAAGTTATTGGTAAGGATTTTCGAAGAGACTCCAACACATTACAGGCTATTGCTATTGCCCTCTGGCTGTACCCAGAGGTGGAAGGAGAGTCCTTATTGCTGAAGGCATCACCCACTTCAGACAGGCATAGGTCCAAGAGGCCCCTGAGCTGAAACTAACCCGGAAGTCTCCTCTCTGTTGGAAAGTTTTCAAGGTAACAGAAGGCACCATACAAATGTTCGAAGGAGGGAAATATCCAGGTATGAGGCCTATGAGCCACACCAGCAACAATCATGGCACAATCACACAATGTATGTGTGCAGTAGTGGCAGGCATACATCGGTGGTACCATCAGCTTTAATTGAACTTAGTACCTGCTCAACAAGAGAGAACTCATGCCTAGTACTAGAAATCTAGCCAACTACCTTGAGTTAGTGAAGTGATGGATCTTGGAGAATACTATACAATTATCATTGTACTAAACTAGCATAATCCATGACTACATTCGAGATATTTGTCCTTTTACTTATAGATAAATGTATTCCTCAACCCTGATCAAGGAAACTTCTCTTTGCAACAGATGGTAACCATTACAGAAGATCAGAAGCAAACAAACGTCAGAGTTGTAGAGCCCAGTATGTAGGTAAGAATAGTTAAAGAAAGACAGCAAGGAGTTGAGGGGTCTATGTGAGGAATTGGATGGAAGAAAGGGAATGGGAAAAGGATATGATTATACCATAATCTCAAAAAAATAAAAGAAACTGCTAAAATAATTTTGTAATTAAGCTAACCAAGAAAGTGAAAGATTTGTATACTGAAAAGGATAAGATATCAAAGAAAGAAATTCAAAAGGATGCTAGAAGACAGAAAGGCTGCCTATGTTTCTAGAGTGGGCAGGATAATGAGGAAAGTGTCACTCTACCAAAATCAATCTACATATACAACACAAACCCCATCAAAATTCTAATACAGTTCTTCATAGATGTTGAAAAGGTAATCTCAAATTTTACACGGTGTGGTGGTTTGAGTAGGAATGACCCCCCCCCCCATAGGCTTGTGTTTTTGAATGCTTGGTCATTAGGGAGTGGCACCTTGTTGAAGCACATGTGTCATTGAAGATTTGGGGTGTCAAATACTCAAGCCATATGCCAGGCGCAGGCTCTTCCTACTGACTGCTGATCTGGATATAGAACTCTCAGCTCTTTCTCCAGCACCATGTCTGCCTGTGTGACACCATGCTTCTCACCATGATGAAAATGGACTAAACCTTCGAACATGTAAGCACAATCACTTAAATGCTTTCCTTTATAAGAGTTGTTGTAGTCATGGTGTCCCTTCACAGCAATAGAATGTTGACTAAGACACACAAAAGACGCGGGATAGCCAACACCACCGTGAAAAATAAAAACAGTGTTGACAGTACCCCATCTTTGATTTCAAGTTATATTCAGAGCTGCAGTAATAAAAACAAGACAGCACTTGTATAAAAACAGACACATTAAAATTAATAGAATAAAACTGAATTCCCAGAAAGAAGTCCACTCTCCTACAGTTGCAGGACTTTGTAGAAAGAAGCCACAAAGGACACAAGTGGAAAGAATATCTTCAACAAACAGTGTTGCTCAAACTGGATAGCTGCATGTGCAAGATGGAAACTAGACCCTTATCTCTCAGCCTGCACAAAATTCAACTCCAAAAGGATCAACTTCCCAACATACTGACTCTGAGAGAAAAGAAAGTAGAAAGTAGGCTTCAACTTATAGACACTGAAAAAGAATTTCTCAGCAGGACCCAGTAGCATAGATTTTGAGCAATTGATACTTTGGACCACTGGTCTTAGGGTTGACTATTGCTGTGAAGACCACACCTTGAGCACAGAAACTATTACACAGAAAACATTTCATTGAGGGTGGTTCACTTACAGTTTAGAAGTTCAGTCCATTGTCATCACGACAGGGAGCATGGTGGCATGCAGGCAGATGTGGGGCTAGAGCAGAGAGTACTATATCTTGACTCAGAGGCAACAGGAAGTCAGCTGACTGCCACACAAGTGACACCAGAGAAAAAGACCTCAAAGCGCTCGCCCACACAGTGACACATTTCTTTTCTTTTTTTTTTTAAATAATCAACAGATTGTTTATTTTCTGCCTCAATTATATAGTTTTTAAAGAACCTTTCAGGGGAAAGGAAGAGTAAAAACACTCATTACAAAGTCAGAAGAAATAATAACACTGCAATTTGGAAAACTATACTACCTATATTAAAGTATACTGCTCATGAACTTTATTTTTCTCTCATCATTCCAGAAACAGTGAAGTATTTTTCCTTAATAGTAATAAACATAGCTATATATATAAACATAGCTATTTATAGTAATAAACATAGCTACAGCATCTCATCTTCATCTTAGAATTCAGCATATTGCATTAAATTGTATCTACTTTTCACTTTTATTAAGGATATAGTTGCTATGCATCTGCCTTACTTAGGGTTTCTATTGCTGTAAAAGGCCACAACCATGGAAAATCTGATAAAGGAAAAAGCATAATTGGGATGTCTTACAGTTCAGAAGTTTAGTCCATTAGCATCATGTTAGGACATGATAGCATGCAGGCAGACACGGTGCTGGGTAAGACATAATATTCAAGACAGTGACACATTTCTAACAGAAGGTGTGGCCCAAAGGTGTGCCCTCTAGCCTCAAGGTCTGGATTAAAAGCATCTGTCATCCAGCCTCCTTCAACAAGACCACACTTTCTCCCACAAGGACACACTTCCTAATAGTACCACTCCCTATGAGATTATGGAAGCCAAAAATATTCAAACTACAATATAACATAAAACTAAAATGTTTCTGTAAAGCAAAATGTATTACCATTTAAGTAAAAATGCTACCTAAAGAATGGAAAACCCTATGTAACAAGAATGAAAGTTGTCAAAACTGAAAAGAGCAAGAAAACAAATATAGTGGTGAATAAGTCTGTTATAGCAGGGTTATTTCTTTCATAGGACTGGAAAGGTCTGCGTGTGTTACCAGGGGAGAAAGGTGATCACCGTTCTTACCTAGTTGTGAAGCCTGTGCACTACAATAATTGCTGGCCTCGAAAGGCACGCCCACTGGTACAAGAGGAGCACAAACTTTATGGGAGTAACCAAGTTTTTTATGACTGAATTTAAGGCCCACTCTACTAATAAGATTGAAGCACGATTAATAAAAACTCAGAAACTGATATTGGGGTTCATGAAATGCCACTACAAAAGATCTCATACCTTATACTCTTAACTGAGAGGAGACAAAAAGTGGCTGGCTAGGATGTGGACCACAGTGGATATGCTAGTACTATAATTTTGCTAAGTGGGTATGTTAAGAAATATATTTTTATTATATATATTATTATATAATATAATTATATTATATATAACAAGTTTATAGTAATAAATTGTCTCCTAAGCACTTATCATTATGTGCAATGAGTGGGTCATTCATTTCTCAGCCTTCCTGAGAGAAGCTTGTTTTTCAGTAGGTGTCATTTTACACAGAGACTGGTAGCACAAAAAAGCAGAGAATGAGAGACTGTGGACTGACCTTCCCTAAATAAGACATCTGTATCACTCCGATTTCCTCTAAGTTTGGGGGATCAGCAAGTAAGAGAAAATGGAAGCATAGCAACCAGAGATAGAGAGCTTTTGCAGCAATATAGTATTTGCTGAACATGACCTAGGTCATTAGTGTACATGCATTCACAGTGGGTGTGGCTGCATGTAGTAGATTAAGCCAGCCAAAATCCCATGGTAGCTGGAGAAGTGACCCATGATGCCCCATCCATAGCTGAGGAGTTATCAGTGATTTATGGCTGCTAAGCAAGGGAGTCAGTTTTCATTAGGGAATGCAGCCCTTGAATACCCATGCTCCAATAGATGGTCCTACACGCATGCACATACAGTCCACTAACTGAACTCAGTGGATATGAAAAAAAGCACATGAAGAAGAGAAGAAACAGTAGTGGGTAGGTTAAGGAATGGAGAGGATTTGATCAAAACAAAGTATATGTTTGTATGAAATTCTCCAACAATAGTACATGAATTTAATTCCTTGTAAAGCCATAAAAACACAGACACATACACACACTCCTCTAGGCACATACACAAATATTAAGCTTAAAATACAAAAATATTTAATAATAAAAAAGAATTTTGTCAAATGCTTTTTCAGCATCTAATAAAATGATCATATGGTTGTTTTTTTCTTTCAGTTTATTTATATGATGGATTACACTGATAGATTTTTATATGTTGAACCAGCCCTGCATCTCTGGAACGAAGCCTACTTGATCATAATGAATTATTTATTTATTTATTTATTTATTTATTTATTTATTAAAGATTTCTGCCTCCTCCCCTCCACCGCCTTCCATATCCCTCCCCCTCCCCCAATCAAGTCCCCCAATGGATAATTTTTTGATGTGTTCTTGGATTCGGTTTACCAGTATTTTATTGAGAATTTTTGCATCGATGTTCATGAGTGATACTGGCCTGTAATTCTCTTTCTTAGTTGAGTCTTTGTGTGGTTTTGGTATCAGGGTAACTGTGGCTTCATAAAAGGAGTTTGGCAATGACTCTTCTGTATCTATTTTGTGAAATACATTAAGGACTATAGGTATTAGCTCTTTCTGCAAGTTCTGGTAGAATTCTGCATTAAAACCATCTGGTCCTGGGCTTTTTTTGGTAGGGAGGTTTTTGATGACAGCTTCTAATTCCTCGGGACTTATAGGTCTATTTAAATTGTTCACCTGGTCTTGACTAATAATAAAAAAGAAAGAAAATAACAAAGAAAAACACAAAAAATATAACTCTAAAACTAAAAAGATCAAAAGCGTTTTTTCTTCCTTTCATGAAAATGGATTTTCCCCCTCGTATAATAAAACCTGATTACAGCTTCCCTTTGCTCTACTCCTCCAGTTTCCTCCCCACCTGCCTCCCATGCATATTCTTGCCCTTTCTAGCCCCCATTAGAAAACAAACAGGCTTCTAAAGGATTTTAAAGTACCAAAGTCAGAAAAAAATAGTGTCTGGCAATAATGAAGGAACTATTTATTTCATCTTTCAGAAACCTCCTCTTTCCTCAAGGTAGAGAACAGATGCCTATTTGAGGTATCATATATGAACCAAACACACCTGAGAGATGTGGCCAAGCAGATTCAGCTGGAGCAAAAAAGGAATAAGGTACCTCCGCACTGCAGAATCTCACCTCTTCCTTCACAGTTGCAGCCAAACATCACTGTTAATTTAGCTTCATAATGGATACTGACATTTCTTTGCTTTCACTGTTGTTTGACAGGGCTGAAATGTTTTATAGTTTGATTTCAGTGTTGACATGGGTCATCAATCATGCATTATTTCATTGAAAAGTAAAGATCTTGCAACTTCATTCATTCTTTTTCTTTACTGTGAAAAGGATAACAATTCAAAATTTGGTAAAGGATCAACTTCACTGGCTAGTATTCGGCCAAAAAGAAAACATGATGAGTTTACTACAAATCAAAACCTTTATTCTAATATTTAACCATATCAAAAATATTGGTAGCCAGGGCTGGAAAGATGGTTCACAGTTAAGAGCACTTGTTGCACAATCCTGTGGACCTGAATGCAGATCTTAGCATCTACATAACAAACCTGGAGTTCTGAAAATATCTGTAAATCCAGCTCTGAAGAATTCAATACTCTGTCTTCTGGCTGTGCATGCCTGCACACACCTCTGTGTGTGTGTGCGTGCACACACACACACACACACACACACACATACACATAAAACAATTTTCTTCTTAGCAATACAGTTTACCAAAAAGTGCTTGTTTACATGAGTATACCAATGCCTTCCCCAACCAAGACCTCTAATTTTCACCTGAATCCCAGTCTCTATATGCTTTAACCAAAAGAGTATGTGTTATTTATTTTTTTGTTTCATGGAATGAGACCTGAATAACATTCTAGAATATTTTGTATAGTGGTTATATTATGTAAGCCTCTAGTCTAAATTAAAAAGAAATTTTAGATCTAAATGAATACCTTAGGGAGGAAAAAAAACACTGTCTTATTTTGTTTTCTACTGTTGTGATAAAAACACTGACAAAAAAAATAGCTTGGGAAGGAGATGATTTCATTCTACAATACCTAGGTCACAATCCCTCACTGAGGGAACTCAAGATCGAATCTTGAGGCAGGAACTGTAGCAGAAGCCATGGAGAAATGATTCTTATTGGTTTGCACCCCATGGCTTGCTCAGCATGTGTTTTAAAACATCCCATGACCACCTGCATGGGGAGCATGGTTCGCAGTAGACTGAGCTCTCCAACAACAATGAGAACATCACTAGTCCCAGTTGAGGCTCTCTCTTCCCAGATGACTCTAACTTTGGGGCAGGGGGAGCCAGCAACTAAACAGCACAATTCGAAAATCGAAAATTTGATATAATGTTGTTTCATTTATTTCACCAACTAGGACAGGCTTTTGTTAATATCAAGGTCATAAGAGTCTAAATATTTTTGCCTAAATATTTAAGGATAAGGTAAAACATCAAGAAATAAAAGCTTGTCCATGGGGCCTTTGATACATTGTTTTCAGGATTAAAATAAGTAATGCGTGTTAGAACTGGAAGAGGGGTCATTTTTTTCTACAGCATATATAATTGAGTGTTGGTTTAATAATGCTGCTTGTTAATATCTAGGCCACCCAGAGTCAATTACTTATCACATAGCTAGAAGTGAAATCAAGAAATAAGTACAATTAAATGCTTCATCACCAAAGAGGAAAATGAAAACAAAAATAGTGTGGAGGGTGAGCCAGGGAGCAGCGTGTCATACACTAGTAAAGGTTTAGCAGCATATACAGCCTTTCAGATTCACTAGCACCCCCAGATCTTGCTATCCCTGTTGTATCGTCCCAGGGTCAGAGCTTCCATTGCTCAGAGGTACCCACCAGAAGAGACTCCTCGGGCTCAGATTCAAGCCAACAGAAAGTCTTTATTAGCCGACCAGAGACCACACTAGGTGTCAGGACCCGAGTGCAGTCCTGAGCTTTCCTCAGAGTGAGCTTTAAAACACACACACAAAAAAAACATCCTAGGTTGTCACACCTCAGTTAGCAAGAACTGTTAGCCAGAAGTAGGCCTACAGAAGCCAAAAGCAAGATGAGTACATTTAGGAACTTTCCCAGAGCTATAAACTTGGAAGGTTAGGTCTTTGTTTTTATTTTGGCAGGCGTTGCTGCCTATGTGGTAGGTTCCAAGGTCTGCATGAAACTTGCATCATGGTTTCAGTTGTGTTCAAGCCTGGGGACTTATTCAAGTCTGGAAGCCTGCTATAGTATAACTCAACTCTGCATCATGTTTTCACATGTTACTGTATCTGATTTTTCTACAGTTTAAGCTAAAGAAACAAACTTGCCTTGACTACTTCCAACAACATGAAAACTTTTTGCAGACATCTGTCACTGCAAAAGTAGCATTATATAAAAATTTCCCGAACACTAGTTAAATCCCTGATGCTTCTATAGTTTTACATATGAAATTTAAAGCCTCTCAATATTTATTTTAATAACATGATGAGTTTAGGTGACTATTTGGTATTATTTAATTCTTAGTGAGAGAAATAAAAGCCTGAATTACAAGACATAGATTTAAAAGAAAATGTCCCCACTCTTCTCTGTCTCTGTTCCTTCATCAGTGACACCTCCTACTGCAGTAGGATGAGAAGGGGGATTAATGCAGAAACTCAGAACTGGCCAGAGTGCTGGGAACAATTGAGGGTGAAGTGCTCCCGGCATAAGCAACACATTTGTATGACCTCCTGTTGTAGACTATTATTTTAAGATGTCTTATATTTGTTTATGCTGTAGAATATTTGTTTTAATGATGCAAAGATATGTTGCATTCTTGCATGCTGCATTAGTTTAACTCTGTGAAACTCGGTTTCTTTGCCTGTCTAAAACACCTGATTGGTCTAATAAAAAGCTGAACGGCCAATAGCAAGTCAGAAGAAAGTATAGGTGGGGTTGGTAGGCAGAGAGAATAAATAGGTGATATCTGGTGTAACAATGAAGGGGGGCCTGCTTGTTTGTTGTTGGGGTTTTTGTCCTGCCCAGTACCCCACAACTGTTCAGCCTAAGCTGATTGGCCCATTAGCTCTAGCCTCTCACTGGCTAACTCTCACATCTTTTTTTTTTTAAATTAATTTATTATGTTTTCCATTATTTAAAACAATTTTCAAATTCAAATACACTTTGATCATATTCTTCCTCTCCCTCAAGTCCCTTCAGATCTTTTCCCCATCCCTACCCACCCAACTTTAAGTTCTTTCTTTAACAAGAAGCAAAAATCCTGTACAACAATAAAATCTTCCAAAACTTAGAAACAAGAAAGTCATACCAAGAAAAGAAAGAAAAAAGATTGAAAACAAACAAAAAGCCCAACTTGTAACCAAATAAAGCACAGACAAAATCCTGTGGAGTCCAACTATATGTTGTTGGTCAATTACTCCTGAACATGAGGCTTGCCCAAAATTAGTTGACATGCTCAGTGTCACTCATCGTAGAAAACTGGTTGTCTCTCCCCTAACTGGTATAAGTGATAGTTCAGTTGTTAACCTTTTTTTTTTTTTTTTTTTTTTTTTTTTTTGTCAAAGTCTCCGTTTATTAGGGACAGGGTAACGACTTATATACCCCCCTGAATGAGGGCGTGGGGAGTAGGGCACAGGAGCATGGAATCTGGCCGCGTGGTCCCAGTCACGTAACCTACATCCGGTCAGGTAGGCCAAGAAGTCAGGAGTTGCCACACCTAGTTCCCTGGATAGCTGGAATTTAAGGCAGTTCCGCTTATCAGATTAGGTTCGTTAGCAATTAGCGAATAGCTAATTGGGTGTGGGGCAGGTTTTGCCAATAGGACTATTCTTAACATAATTGTGGGTTTGGGGTTCCCTGCAGGCTCCCCAAGGTGATGGTTTCTGTAACAATCTTTAGGGGGGAAACGGCTCCCAACATATTCCTCCTTTCTTATATAAAGGCAAGTAGTTATAGGTGGAGGGCACCAAGACAGAGTCAACCATGGTGTCAGATCTAAAGGAGAGGGGACTGGGACAAGGAGAGACCCTCCTCTCGACTGGTGAAGCAATTAACCTCTCCTGGGAACAGAGGGGTGCCTTATGAGTAGCATTACTTTCTTAGAGCTTCTCAAATAAAAGGTATCTAGTAGGATTAAAGTAAGCAGATCACAGGGCACCCTGTCTTAGGCTATGTGGAGAGCGCCCTCGTACCTAAAAACCATGCCATGTTGAGCCGGCCTGTACGGCCTCTGTATGGTTTGAAATTTAGGTGAGGATCCACACTAACTCCCGTCATTGGGCCCCTGTATCTATCATTAATGAAAAATCTGTGAGGTGCTCCTTAAACAAAAGATATGATATAATTTTGGCACCAATAACTCCATCTCCAGACAAGAAGAAAGGGGCACCTTCCAAACCCAGTATTCACCTTTTAGTCTGGCCCATGGTATGTCCTCCTTCCTAAATGCCTACTCCACAAAAAGTTACGTGTGCTTGCCTGTCATCAATTAGGGAGGTGAAAAAGGGATCAAAATCTAAAATTCTTAACATATGCATTAAACCCAAACACTTTACAGCATGTGTCAAACCTTTCCCAACATCTATAAGCAGTTACAAATATTATTAGATCAATTTCAGTAAGAGTACAATGACATACATTGTTGTCAAATACCACCATTTCCAGACTCTGAGCAACAGTCACAGGAACCCCAATCTTTCCCCTTCTTAAGTGAAGAGGTTAGTATTTTAATTAAACTGAGTTCTGTGTCCCAAAGATTAAAACAGTCTGATGTCCAGTCTGCATCTCAGCTCCAAAGCAGACCAGAGTTCAAGCTGCAGAAGCAGTTTAGCACTTGTGCTTCAGGGCCGGTGGGATTCCTGGGTGAGGTGAGCTGGATTCAGCTATCTGAAGCACATCCTGGCATTATCTCAGCCGGGTCTCCCTGGACTCAGGAGGCAGAATTGACACCCTGTAGAGTGGAGCAGCAGGTTCTGTTATCAGGGACTCCTCTCCTTGGGGGCAAGAAAAGCCAGACTAAGGACCTCTGCAATCGCCTCAGGAACTCCTCTGTGTCCGCAGCGCAGCCTCGACATCAGGCCCAGCTTTTATTTTCTTTCTGTGAAAAAAGCATAAACATATCCTCGACCCCAAATATATATAGGTCGGGTTTTTTCATAATGCATTGCAAGGGCTTTTCCACCTTGCCCTAGCAAAGGTCAGCTTGGTGTTATCATGTCAGATCCGTTTGCATCTGGATCTACTTGCAAGTTTCATAAGCTGCTTACAAGGAGCCTTATTATGCTCCATAATATTTTTTTTATTATTATTAGCCATATATGCAGTTCCTCCATTGGAAGAGCCATTTGTAAAATTTAGCATAAAATCCTTTAAGGGATTTTTTTTTGCTATAACATTAGCAAAATACAGTTGTGTGAATTGTAGCAATAATCATCTGGGGATCAAGCCATTTTTTAGCTTTTATCCTGCCCTTTTGTACCAGACAGGCTACTGGTTTAAATTAAGAGTTTAATATCTTAATTGGCAAAACTTGAGAAGATTTTGCCATAAACAGCATTTTTTCATAAAAATGTTGTAGAATAAGTTTTATATTTAATATGCACACTTGCCATAGCTGCATTATAATTAATATACTGTATTTGTTGATTATTGTATACTTTACCTGTTGATTTATATTTTACCTGTTTGAGTACCTGTTAGGCAGCTTTAAGCTCTCTCTATTGGAAACTGTTTTTTTTTTATTTTATTTTATTTTTCTATTCTAAGATGGCTCCCTTAATTAAGATGTGTGCTTCTCTGCTCCCCTAACCAACCTTCCTTTATCCCAAACATCCCGTTTCCCCAGGTTCCCCCCATCCTCCCCTTCTCACATTTCTCTCCCCTTCTCCCCTCACCCCCCCTCCCACCACACCCCCAAGATCCCAAATTTTTGCCCGGCAATCTGGTCTACTTCCCATAACCAGGAGGATAGCTATATGTTTTTCTTTCGGTTCACCTTCTTATTTAATTTCTTTAGGATATCAAATTATAGACTCACTGACCTTTATTTATCTCTAGAAACCAATTATGAGTGAGTACATCCCATGTTCATCCTTTTGGGTCTGGGTTACCTCACTCAGGATAGTGTTTTCTATTTCCATCCATTTGCATGCAAAATTCGCGAAGTCATTGTTTTTTACCGCTGAGTAGTATTCTAATGTATATATATTCCATACTTTCTTCATCCATTCTTCCATTGAAGGGCATCTAGGTTGTTTCCAGGTTCCGGCTATTACAAATAATGCTGCTATGAACATAGTTGAACAAATGTCCTTGTCATATGATCGGGTATCTCGTGGGTATATTCCCAAGAGTGGCATTGCTGGGTCCATGGGTAGGTTGATCCCAAATTTCCTGAGAAACCGCCACACTGCTTTCCAAAGTGGTTGCACAAGTTTGCATTCCCACCAGCAATGGATGAGGGTACCCCCTTTCTCCACAGCCTCTCCAGCAAAGGCTATCATTAGTGTTTTGATTTTAGCCATTCTGACAGGTGTAAGGTGATATCTCAATGTTGTTTTGATTTGCATTTCCCTGATCGCTAAGGAGGCTGAGCATGACCTTAAGTGCCTTTTGGCCATTTGAACTTCTTCTATTGAGAATTCTCTCTTCAGATCAGTGCCCCATTTTTTAATTGGGTTAATTAGCATTTAAAGTCTAGTTTCTTGAGTTCTTTATATATTTTGGAGATCAGACCTTTGTCTGTTGCGGGGTTGGTGAAGATCTTCTCCCAGTCAGTGGGTTCCCTTTTTGTCTTAGTGACAGTGTCTTTTGCTTTACAGAAGCTTCTCAGTTTCAGTAGGTCCCATTTATTCAATGTTGCCCTTAATGACTGTGCTGCTGGGGTTATACCTAGGAAGCGATCGCCTGTGCCCATCTGTTGTAGGGTACTTCCCACTTTCTCTTCTATCAGGTTCAGTGTGTTCAGATTGATATTGAGGTCTTTGATCCATTTGGACTTGAGTTTTGTGCATGGTGATAGATATGGGTCAATTTTCTTTCTTCTACAGGTTGACATCCAGTTGTGCCAGCACCATTTGTTGAAGATGCTTTCTTTCTTCCATTGTATACTTTTAGCACCTTTATCGAAAATGAGGTGTTCATAGGTTTGTGGGTTAAGATCCGGGTCTTCTACACGATTCCATTGGTCGAATTCTCTATTTTTATGCCAATACCACACTGTTTTCATTACTGTAGCTCTATAGTAGAGTTTAAAGTCAGGGATGGTAATGCCTCCAGAAGTACCTTTATTGTACAAGATTGTTTTGGCTATCCTGGGTTTTTTGTTATTCCATATAAAGTTGATTATTGTCCTTTCAAGATCAGTGAAGAATTTTAATGGGATCTTGATGGGGATTGCATTGAATCTATAAATTGCCTTTGGTAGGATTGCCATTTTTACTATGTTGATCCTCCCAATCCAAGAGCAAGGGAGATCCTTCCATTTTCTGGTATCCTCTTCAATGTCTTTCTTTTTTTTTTTTTTTTAAATTTTATTTTCAGCAGTTTTTAAAAATACATCCACAAGGTTGTTCAACCATCAACACTGTGTAATATCACAGCGTTTTCATCACCCCCCTCCCCGCCGGAAATCTCATTCTCGTTAGGAATCCCGCCTCCCCAGCTCTCCCTTCCTGCAGCCCAGCAACCCCCACTCATTTTCTGTTTCTATGGACTATAACCGGAAGCACACAATTCACTCTCCTGTAGCTAGCCTCCTTCAGTTAGCTTGAAGATTTAAAGATGTATCCTGTTAACAGCTCCGTACTCCATTCGTTTCTGGAACTGAGACTCCCACTAGATAAACCATCAGACAAGGGATGGGGGCATTTTCCCGCTTTGGGGCCATGATGGACAAGAGTGCCGTGAACAGCTGTGTACAGATTTTGGGGTGGACATAGACACATTTTGTCTTTCTTCAATGCCTTAAAGTTCTTGTCAAATAGATCCTTCACTTCTTTGGTTAGAGTTACCCCGAGATATTTTATGCTGTTTGTGGCTATCGTGAAAGGTGATGCTTCTCTGATTTCCCTCTCTGCTTCCATATCCTTTGTGTATAGGAGGGCGACTGATTTTTTGGAGTTGATCTTGTATCCGGCCACATTACTAAAGGTGTTTATCAGCTGTAGGAGTTCTTTGGTAGAGTTTTTGGGGTCGCTTATGTAGACTATCATATCATCTGCAAATAACGAAAGTTTAACTTCTTCCTTTCCAATTCGAATCCCCTTGATCCCCTTATGTTGTCTTATTGCTATTGCTAAAACTTCAAGCACTATATTGAAGAGGTATGGAGAGAGTGGACAGCCTTGTCGTGTTCCTGATTTAAGTGGGATGGCTTTGAGTTTCTCTCCGTTTAATTTGATGTTAGCTGTCGGTTTGCTGTAAATAGCTTTTTATTATATTTAAGTATGACCCTTGTATCCCTAATCTCTCCAAGACTTTTATCATAAAGGGATGTTGAATTTTGTCAAAAGCTTTTTTCAGCATCTAATGAAATGATCATATGGTTTTTTTCTTTCAGTTTATTTATATGATGGATTACATTGATAGATTTTCGTATGTTGAACCAGCCTTGCATCTCTGGTATGAAGCCTACTTGATCATAATGGATAATGTTTCTAATGTATTCTTGGATACGGTTCGCCAGTATTTTGTTGAGGATTTTTTGCGTCAATGTTCATGAGTGAGATTGGCCTGTAATTCTCTTTCTTGGTTGAGTCTTTGTGTGGTTTTGGTATCAGAGTGACGGTAGCTTCATAAAAGGAATTTGGCAGTGACTCTTCTGTTTCTATATTGTGAAATACCTTAAGGAGTATAGGTATTAGGTCTTCTTGGAAATTCTGGTAGAATTCCGCATTGAAACCGTCTGGTCCTGGGCTTTTTTTGGTAGGGAGGTTTTTGATAACAGCTTCTAATTCTTCGCGACTGACAGGTCTATTTAGATTGCTCACCTGGTCCTGATTTAACTTTGGAATATGGTATTTATCTAAAAAAGTGTCCATTTCTTTTACATTTTCCAGTTTTGTGGCATACAGGCTTTTGTAGTAAGATCTAATGATTCTCTGAATTTCCTCTATGTCTGTGGTTATGTCCCCCTTTTCATTTCTGATCTTATTAATTTGCAGATTCTCTCTCTGCCGTTTGATTAGTTTGGATAGGGGTTTATCAATTTTGTTGATTTTCTCCAGGAACCAGCTTTTTGTTTCATTGATTCTTTGGATTGTTTTCTGTGTTTCTATTTTGTTGATTTCAGCCCTCAGTTTGACTATTTCCAGTCTTCTACTCCTCCTAGGTGAGTCTGCTTCTTTTTTTTCTAGAGCTTTCAGGTGGGCTGTTAAGTCTCCAATGTATGCTTTCTCTGTTTTCTTTAAGTGGGCACTAAGGGCTATGAACTTTCCCCTTAGGACTGCTTTCAAAGTGTCCCATAAGTTTGAGTATGTTGATTCTTTATTTTCATTGAATTCAAGGAAGACTTTAATTTCTTTCTTTATTTCTTCTTTAATCCAGGTGTGGGTCAATAGTTGACTATTCAGTTTCCATGAGTTTGCAGGCTTTCTGGGGGTAGCATTGTTGTTGAATTCTAACTTTAGTCCGTGGTGATCTGATAAGACACAGGTGGTTATGGATATTTTTTTGTAACTGTGGAAGTTTGCTTTGTTACCGAGGATGTGGTCAATTTTCGAGAAGGTTCCATGAGCTGCAGAGAAGAAGGTATATTCTTTCCTATTTGGGTGGAATGTTCTATAGATGTCTGTTAAGTCCATTTGATTCAATACCTCCATTAATTCTCTTATTTCTCTGTTAGGTTTCTGTCTGATTGACCTGTCCATTGGTGAAAGAGGCGTGTTGAGATCTCCCACTATTAGTGTGTGCGGTTTGATGGCGTCTTTGAGTATTAGTAATGTTTCTTTTACATATGTGGGTGCTTTTATATTAGGGGCATAGATATTCAGGATTGAGACCTCATCCTGATCAATTGTTCCTGTTATGAGTATAAAATATCCCTCTCCATCTCTTCTGATTGATTTAAGTTTGAAGTCAACTTTGTTAGAAATTAGTATGGCCACACCAGCTTGTTTCTTAGGTCCATTTGCTTGATAAACCTTTTCCCATCCCTTTACTCTAAGTAGGTGCCTATCTTTGTGGTTGAGGTGTGTTTCTTGTAAACAGCAGAATGTTGGATCCTGTTTGCTTATCCAATCTCTTAGCCTGTGTCTTTTTATAGGTGAGTTGAGTCCATTGACATTAAGGGATATTAATGACCAGTGGTTGCTAACTCTGGTCACTTTTTTAGTCATAGGGTTTGTGTGTTTGCTTTCTTTTAGTTGCGCTGGTAAAGGGTGTCTAGAAGTTTGAGTTATTGTGGTCATTGTTGGTCTCCTTGGTTTGTGATTTTCCTTCTATTACTTTCTGTAAGGCTGGATTTGTGGCTACGTATTGTTTAAATTTGTTTTTATCCTGGAAAATTTTGTTTTCTCCATTTATAGTGAACGAAAGCTTGGCTGGGTATAGTAGTCTGGGCTTGCATCCATGTTCTCTTAGCTTCTGCAGTACATCTATCCAGGACCTTCTGGCTTTCATGGTTTCCATAGAGTAGTCAGGAGTAAGTCTGATAGGTTTACCTTTATAAGTAACTTGACCTTTTTCCTTTGCAGCTCTTAATATTCTTTCTTTATTCTGGATGTTTTGTGTTCTGATTATTATGTGGCGAGGAGATGTTTTTTTCTGGTCCAGTCTATTCGGTGTTCTGTATGCTTCTTGAACCTTCAAAGGAATATCTTTCTTTAGGCTGGGAAAGTTTTCTTCTATAATTTTATTAAATATATTTTCTGAACCATTGAGCTGTACTTCTTCTCCTTCTTGTATCCCAATTATTCTTAGGTTTGGTCTTTTTATTGTGTCCCATATTTCCTGAATGTTTTGTGATGAGAATTTGTTGGTTTTGCTGTTTTCTTTGATCAGTGTGTTAATTTTCTCTATGGTATCTTCAGTGTCTGACATTCTTTCTTCTAACTCTTGTAATCTGTTGGTAGTACTTGTCTCTGTAGTTCCTGTTCGTTTACCCAGATTTTCCATCTCCAACCTTCCCTCGGTTTGTGTTTTCTTCATTACTTCCATTTCATTCTTCAGGTCTTGAACCATTTCCCTTACCTGTTTGATTGCATTTTCTTGTTTCTCTTGGTTTTCTTGGGTATCTTTGAGCGATTTATTCATTTCCTCTACCTTTTTGTTTGTAATCTCTAATAGTTTATGGCAGTTTTTCACCTCCTGTTTAAGGTCTTCTATTATTTTCAAAAAATTCACTTTTGGGTCGATTTCTTCTACTTCTTCTGGAGTAGGGTGTACACTTCTTCTTATTTCGGGATCCCTGGGTTCTGGTGATGTCATGTTGCCTTTCAGGTTGTTGGAGGAATTCTTGCATTGGCGCCTTCCCATCTCCTCTTTCAAATGAAGCCAAGAGAGGCCTGGTGTCTTGGTCCAGTTTTTGCTGTGACTGAGCCTCTGGGTGTATCTCTTCAGTGTGGAAGCAAGGTCCGTCCTGCTGAGCTTGATCTGCCCAGTGATGTCTCTCCTGGCACCTGGATCCGATCTCCCCGCTGCCTGGGCGTCCCGCGAACAAAGGGCTGGGCCCGCTTGGTGCAGGCCGGCCACCTAGACAAAGGAGCCACCACCCTCCCGAATGCCCTCCCAATTCGGACCCTGTCCCAGCGCCCAAACAGGCTGAGCTGGGAGCTGTTGTGTGGTTCAAAGAGGGGAGGGGGTCAGAGGTAGTGCGGAGGGCCTTGGATGCAAGTTGGGTGGGACAGTAATGGAGAAGAGGTATCAAGGAGTTCAGCCCCCGCAGACTGACCAGGGAGTGCAGGAGGGGTGGGGAACGTCTGAGCTCCTTGTCCCGGCTGCCGCCGCGGCCAGAAACTCACTCACCCCAGCGATGGCCCTCCTGGCACCTGGATCCGATCTCCCCGCTGCCTGGGCGTCCCGCGAACAAAGGGCTGGGCCCGCTTGGTGCAGGCCGGCCACCTAGACAAAGGGAGCCACCACCCTCCCGAATGCCCTCCCAATTCGGACCCTGTCCCAGCGCCCAAACAGGCTGAGCTGGGAGCTGTTGTGTGGTTCAAAGAGGGGAGGGGGGTCAGAGGTAGTGCGGAGGGCCTTGGATGCAAGTTGGGTGGGACAGTAATGGAGAAGAGGTATCAAGGAGTTCAGCCCCCGCAGACTGACCAGGGAGTGCAGGAGGGGTGGGGAACGTCTGAGCTCCCCTGTCCCCGGGCTGCCGCCGCGGCCAGAAACTCACTCACCCCAGCGATGGCCCTCCTGGCACCTGGTTCCGATCTCCCCGCTGCTGCCTGGGCGTCCCGCGAACAAAGGGCTGGGCCCGCTTGGTGCAGGCCGGCCACCTAGACAAAGGAGCCACCACCCTCCCGAATGCCCTCCCAATTCGGACCCTGTCCCAGCGCCCAAAAAAACCTAACTCTCACATCTTGATTAACCCATTTTTCTGATCTATGTTAGCCATGTGGCTCAGTACCTTTTTCATATCCTGCTGCTTGGGTGATCTGGGCAGGAGTGGGAGGAATCAACTTCCTCCTTCCCAGAATTCTCCTGTTCTCACTATATCATTTCTACTTCCTGTCTAGTTTTCCCGCCTATATTTCCTGCCTGGCCCATCAGCATTTATTTATAACATGATTGACAGAATACAGACAATTCTCCCACACCAATCTGGGAGGAAGGATAGAGGAGCAAGAAAAGGAGGAGGACTTCAGAGACCAGCCACACACCCAGACGTGGAGTAAGAAGTAAAGAAAGGTCTGGATAAATAGAGAAAGATAAAAGCCCAGAGGCAAAAAATAAATGGGATAATTTAAGTTAAGAAAAGCTGGCTAGAAATAAGCCAAGCTAAGGCCAGGCATTAATAAGTAAGAATAAGTCTCCATGTATGTATTTATTTGGTATCTGGGTGGTGGAGCTTCCTCTGAGAAAAAGCAAAGAACAATCAGCAAAAGTAAAGAATAAAAAGCCAACCAACTACAACCTCCTCCCAGACTCAGGGAACTGAGGATTATAAAAAAATCTAAGAGCCAGAGCACAGAGAGATGTGCAGCAAAATTAAACATCTTTGGATGTGACAGTCTGTGCGCTCATGAATTATTACACTTGTGGTCATCTGCATAAGAGTGAGCCCATCAACATTCTATTTCTCCCAAAAGACTAAAGGTTAATGGTTAAGACTAAAGTTGATGGTTGCTGACAGAAGGAGTGTCAATTTCTTCAGTGAGGTAGCCACTGATAAATTGCATGTATTCTAGTAAAAAACCTCCCACCGAATTCAGTTGATAATACACAAAAAGAAGACATGAAAGGAGAACTTCTTGAAGATGTGTAATTTTTCTATGTAGTAGAGCAGTTCCAAATAGCTTTCATATCCATCTTCACAATTTCTGTTTGCTGCTCTAAGAATAAAACAGTTCCCATTTCAATTTGGCGTAAGATTTCTCAGATGCCTCACAACTATGTTTCTTTTCTGCTATGTGATGTTCTTGGAAAGAATTCACGTATTGTATATGAACCAGCACTTTAAATCACACTTTTTAAGCAGTACCTTATCGTACCCATACTTGAATCCTGTCTAATTGTTGGTGTGTGCTACCACATTCAATCAGTGTCAAAAAACATCATGGGCAATTCATATGTTGAAAAAAACAGACAAATGGCTGTGGGTTGTAGAGACTGATCATCTCTATTCGTCTCTGCCTAGAGCCATTGACCTTGATCTAGAACTGTTTCCAAGTGACTGGATGGGGCACACCTGCGTTATGGAGGAAAACTACTTTATTTAAAGGTCACTCATGTCCAGGAATAAATGAGAAATTATGGGGGGGAGGGGACATGGATCTGTAAAATTTTACCGCTACAAGGTGACTACAAGCATAATATCTGCTTCCTGTAGTGATGATATTATGCACAGCTGTTTAAAAGGTCGTAGTTTCAAAGATAAAAATGTTTAAAATAAAAAAGCTAAAAATAAAAAATAAGAATGTTAAAAACAAAAAAGTTTTTGCTTTCTCATTTCTCTTATATTATCATGTAATAAAAATGTATTGATTTCATATCATGTACTTGAGTGTTGCAAATTTAATATCACAGCATTTGGTTGTGTGGTATCAAAAAGATGCCCTTTCTCTTCTTCTGTAGAAACGTTGATATATTTTTTTAAATATATATGAGTTTTGTGAGTTAGGAATTAGATATCTTTGTTATCATCTTGTAAATTAATTAACATGATTGTGGAAATCGTTTCATAATACATACAAAATGAAAACACTGCACAATGTATCTTAAATATAATTACTTTTTATTTTCCAATTTTGCCTCAATTAAGGTAGAGAAAAAAACAATAGTTTAAAACAATATGAGTGGATATAGATACCACAAAAAATACACTTACATTGGTTACTTTCATAAGTAACCAGTTGGTCCACAGTGCCAGATGTGTTCTTTGGAGATGTTTTATTGACAAAACTAACATTTAAACCAGTGAACTTGGGACTGGTGACATAGCTCAGTGGCGAGGCATAAATAAACAAGTAAATCCCAAGTGAAACAGATTGACTATTTCATTTTATTTATAGTCCTTATAAGATAGTGAGGCAAAATTAGAAATGCATTTTTTCTGATTTTTCAGCATTTCCTGTTAAAACTAAATGTTCCTTGCTATCATTAAGAATGAATATTACTTCCTCTTGTCCCCGGATCATTGGACTACCAGGCGGCCCTGTTTAGGTGCTGAGGAGTTCCATCTGGACGGGTGAGTGTGTGCTATCCAGGGACTGATTGTCCCAGAAGAGAGCACAAACCCCCCTCCCCCAGCTCCTTCTGCAGGGCTGTCTTTCTTATGCATGACCCAACCCCCCAGCACCCCACCCCCAACCCTGCCCTGCTGTATGCTAGGACCAGTGCTCAAGACCGGTTTTAAGCTCCTACACTAAGGCTACCCACCCAGAGCGGGGAGTGCCTGCCTACCGGGAAAGGGAGCCCGGGCACCTTCAGCTGGTGCTCCAGGGTCTCCTGTGTTCTACTCGTCCCCGCCCTGCCCCCCAAGTTCCGCCTTTTGTCTGCGGGTCATTGGAATACCAGGCATCCATGTTGTGGTGCTGAGGAGTTCCATCTGGACAGGTCGGCTCCTGCTTCTACACTGAAGAGATACACCCAGTGACTCAGTCACAGCAAAGACTGGACCAAGACACTAGGCCCCTCCTGGCTCCATTAGAAGGAAGAGATGGGAAGGCGCCAAGGCAAGAATTCCTCCAACAACCTGAAAGACAACATGACATCACCAGAATCCAGGGATGCCGAAATAAGAAGAATTGTACACCCTACTCCAGAAGAATTAGAAGAAATCGACTCAAAAGTGAATTATATGAAAATAATAGAAAACCTTAAACAGGAGGTGAAAAACTGCCATAAACAATTAGAGATTACAAACAAAAAGGTAGAGGAAATGAATAAATCACTCAAAGATAACCAAGGGAAACAAGAAAAACCAATCAAACAGGTAAGGGAAGCGGTTCAAGACTTGAAGAATGAAATGGAAGTAATGAAGAAAACACAAACCGAGGGAAGGATGGAGATGGAAAATCTGGGTAAATGAACAGGAACTACAGAGACAAGTACTACCAACAGATTACAAGAGATAGAAGAAAGAATGTCAGAAACTGAAGATACCATAGAGAAAATAAACACACTGATCAAAGAAAACAGAAAAACCAACAAATTCACACCATAAAACATTCAGGAAATCTGGGACACAATAAAAAGACCAAACCTAAGAATAATTGGGATTGAAGAAGGAGAAGAAATAGAGCTCAACGGTCCAGAAAATATATTTAATAAAATTATAGAAGAAAATTTTCCCAACCTAAAGGAAGATATTCCTTTGAAGGTTCAAGAAGCATACAGAACACCGAATAGACTGGACAAAAAAAAACAAAATCTCCTCACCATATAATAATCAAAACACAAAACATACAGAATAAAGATAGAATATTAAGAGCTGCAAAGGAAAAAGGTCAAGTTACTTATAAAGGTAAACCTATCAGACTTACACCTGACTTCTCTATGGAAACCATGAAAGCCAGAAGGTCCTGGATAGATGTACTGCAGAAGCTAAGAGAACATGGATGCAAGCCCAGACTACTATACCCAGCCAAGCTTTTGTTCACTATAAATGGGGAAAACAAAATTTTCCAGGATAAAAACAAATTTAAACAATACGTAGCCACAAATCCGGCCTTACAGAAAGTAATAGAAGGAAAATCACAAACCAAGGAGTCCAACAATGACCACAATAACTCAAACATCTAGAGACCCTTCACCAGCACAACTCAAAGAAGGCAAACACACAAACTCTACAACTAAAAAAGTGACCGGAGCTTGGACTTCCCACAGGGCAGGGAACCCTGATTGCTCTTTGGGCTGACGAGGAGGGGGACTTGATTGGGGGGGGGGAAATGGGAGGCAGTGGTGGGGAAGAGACATAAATCTTTAATAAATGAATAAATAAATAAATTAAAATAAATAAAAAACAACCACTGGTCATTAATATCACTTAATGTCAATGGACTCAACTCACCTATAAAAAGGCACAGGCTAAGAGATTGGATACGCAAACAGGATCCAACATTCTGCTGTTTACAAGAAACACACCTCAACCACAAAGACAGGCACCTACTTAGAGTAAAGGGATGGGAAAAGGTTTATCAAGCAAATGGACCTAAGAAACAAGCAGGTGTGGCCATACTAATTTCTAACAAAGTTGACTTCAAACTTAAATCAATCAGAAGAGAGGGAGAGGGACATTTTATACTCAAAACAGGAACAATTCATCAGGATGAAGTCTCAATCCTGAATATGTACGCTCCTAATATAAAAGCAACCACGTACGTAAGAAAAACATTACTAAAACTCAAGGCTGCCATCAAACCGCACAACTAATAGTAGGAGATTTCAACACTCCTCTTTCACCAATGGACAGGTCAATCAGACAGAAACATAACAGAGAAATAAGAGAATTAATGGAGGTAATGAATCAAATGGACTTAAGAGACATCTATAGAACATTCCACCCATATAGGAAAGAATATACCTTCTTCTCTGCAGCTCATGGAACCTTCTCGAAAATTGACCACATCCTCGGTAACAAAGCTAACTTCCACAGTTACAAAAAAAATATTTGTAACCTCCTGTGTTTTATCAGGTCACCATGGGTTAAAGTTAGAATTCAACAACAAGAAAGCCTACAAACTCATGGAAACTGAACAGTCGACTATTGACCCCCACCTAGATCAAAGAAGAAATAAAGAAAAAAATTAAAGTCTTCCTTGAATTCAATGAAAATAAAGAAACAACCTACTCAAACTTATGGGACACTATGAAAGCAGTCCTAAGAGGAAAGTTCATAGCACTAAGTGCCCACTTAAAGAAAACAGAGAGAGCACACATTGGAGACTTAACAGCCCACCTGAAAGCTCTAGAAAAAAAGAAGCAGACTCACCTAGGAGGAGTAGAAGACTGTAAATAATCAAACTGAGGGCAGAAATCAACAAAATAGAAACACAGAAAACAATCCAAAGAATCAATGAAACAAAAAGCTGGTTCCTGGAGAAAATCAACAAGATTGATAAACCCCTATCCAAATTAATCAAACGGCAAAGAGAGAATATGCAAATTAATAAGATCAGAAATGAAAAGGGGGACATAACCACAGACACAGAGGAAATTCGGAGAATCATTAGATCTTACTACAAAAGCCTGTATGCCACAAAACTGGAAAATGCAAAAGAAATGGACAGTTTTTTAGATAAGTACCATATACCAAAGCTAAACCAAGACCAGGTGAATGATCTAAATAGACCGGTTAGTCACAAAGAACTAGAAGCTGTTATCAAAAACCTCCCCTCCAAAAAAAGCCCAGGACCAGATGGTTTCAATGCAGAATTCTACCAGAACTTCCAAGAAGAACTAATACCTATACTCCTTAATGTATTTCACAATATAGAAACAGAAAAGTTATTGCCAAATTCCTTTTTAAGAAGCTACAGTTACCCTGATACCAAAACCACACAAAGACCCAACCAAGAAAGAGAATTACAGGCCTATCTCACTCATGAATATTGACGCAAAAATTCTCAACAAAATACTGGCAAACCGAATTCAAGAACACATTAGAAAAATTATCCATTATGATCAAGTAGGCTTCATCCCATAGATGCAGGGCTGGTTCAACATACGCAAGTCTATTAACGTAATCCACCATATAAATAAACTGAAAGAAAAAAAACATATGATCATTTCATTAGATGCTGAAAAAAGCATTCGAAAAATTCAACACCCCTTTATGATAAAGGTCTTGGAGAGATTAGGAATACAAGGGTCATACCTAAATATAATAAAAGCTATTTACAGCAAGCCGACAGCTAACATTAAATTAAACGGAGAAAAACTCAAAGCCATCCCACTAAAATCAGGAACAAGACAAGGCTGTCCACTCTCTCCATACCTCTTCAACATAGTGCTTGAAATTCTAGCAATAGCAATAAGACAACATAAGGGGATCAAGGGGACTCATATTGGAAAGGAAGAAGTTAAGCTTTCGTTATTTGCAGATGATATGGTAGTGTACATAAGCGACCCCAAAAACTCTACCAAAGAACTCCTACAGCTGATAAACACCTTTAGTAATGTGACAGGATACAAGATCAACTCCAACAAATCTGTTGCCTTCCTCTACACTAAGGATGAAGAAACAGAGAGGGAAATCAGAGAAGCATCACCTTTCACGATAGCCACAAAGAGCATAAAGTATCTTGGGGTAACCCTGACCAAGGAAGTAAAAGATCTATTTGACAAGAACTTTAAGGCATTGAAGAAAGAAAGAGAAGAGGACCCCAGAAAATGGAAAGATCTCCCTTGTTCTTGGATTGGGAGGATACTACTATCACATCATAATAAAAATGGCAATTCTACCAAAAGCAATCTATAGATTCAATGCAATCCCCATCAAGATCCCATCAAAATTCTTCACAGATCTGGAGAAGACAATAATCAACTTTATATGGAAAAACAAAAAACCCAGGATAGCCAAAACAATCTTATACAATAAAGGAACTTCTGGAGGCATTACCATCCCTGACTTCAAACTCTATTACAGAGCTACAGTAATGAAAACAGTGTGATACTGGCATAAAAACAGAGAGGTCGACCAATGGAATCACATAGAAGACCCGAATTTTAACCCACAAACATATGATCACCTCATTTTCGATAAAGGAGCTAAAAGTATACAGTGGAAGAAAGAAAGCCTCTTCAACAAATGGTGCTGGCACAACTGGATGTCAACCTGTAGAAGAATGAAAATAGACCCATATCTATCACCTTGCACAAAACTCAAGTCAAAATGGATCAAAGACCTCAATATCAGTCTGAACACACTGAACCTGATAGAAGAGAAAGTGGGAAGTACCCTGCAACAGATGGGCACAGGAGATCGCTTCCTATGTATAACCCCAACAGCACAAACATTAAGGGCAACATTGAATAAATGGGACCTACTAAAACTGAGAAGCTTCTGTAAAGCAAAGGACAATGTCACTAAGACAAAAAGGCAACCTACTGACTGGGAGAAGATCTTCACTAACCCCGCAACAGACAAAGGTCTGATCTCCAAAATATATAGAGAACTCAAGAAACCAGACTTTAAAACGCTAATTAACCCAATTAAAAAATGGGGCACTGAATTGAACAGAGAATTCTCAACAGAAGAAGTTCAAATGGCCAAAAGACACTTAAGGTCATTCTCAACCTCCTTAGCGATCAGGGGAAATGCAAATCAAAACAACTTTGAGATATCATCTTACACCTGTCAGAATGGCTAAAATCAAAAACACCAATGATAGCCTTTGCTGGAGAGGCTGTGGAGGAAGGGGTACCCTCATCCATTGCTGGTGGGAATGCAAACTTGTGCAACCACTTTGGAAAGCAGTGTTTCGGTTTCTCAGGAAATTCGGGATCAACCTACCCCTGGACCCAGCAATACCACTCTTGGGAATATACCCAAGAGATGCCCAATCATATGACAAGGACATTTGTTCAACTATGTTCTTAGCAGCATTATTTGTAGTAGCCAGAACCTGGAAACAACCTAGATGCCTTTCAATGGAAGAATGGATGAAGAAAGTGTGGAATATATACACATTAGAATACTACTCAGTGGTAAAAAACAATGACTTCTCGAATTTTGCATGCAAATGGATGGAAATAGAAAACACTATCCTGAGTGAGGTAACCCAGACCCAAAAAGATGAACATGGGATGTACTCACTCATAATTGGTTTCTAGAGATAAATAAAGGTCAGTGAGTCTATAATTTGATATCCTAAAGAAGCTAAATAAGAAGGTGAACCCAAAGAAAAACATATAGCTATCCTCCTGGTTATGGGAAGTAGACAAGATTGCCGGGCAAAAAATTGGGACCTAGGGGGTATGGTGGGAGGGGGGTAAGGGGAGATGGGGAGAGAAAAGTGAGAAGGGGAGGTTGGGGGGGAACTTGGGGAAATGGGATGATTGGGATAAAGGAAGTTTGGTTAGGGGAGCAGGGAAGCACATATCTTAATTAAGGGAGCCATCTTATGGTTGGCAAGAGACTTGGACCTAGAGGGGCTCCCAGGTGCCCAGGGCGATGTCCCCAGTTAGTTTTTGGGGCAGCTGAGGATAGGGAACCTGAAATGACCCTATTCTATAGCCATACTGATGAATATCTTGCATAACCATAGAACCTTCATCTGGCAATGGATGAAGATAGAGACAGAAACCCACACTGGAGCACCGGACTGAGCTCCCAATGTTCCAATGAGGAGCAGAAGGATGGAGAATATGAGCAAAGAAGTCAGGACCACAAGGGGTGCACCCACCCATGGAGACAGTGGGGCTGATCCATTGGGAGCTCACCAAGGCCAGCTGGACTGTGACTGAAAAAGCATGGGATAAAACCAGACTCTCTGAATATGGCGGACAATGAGGGCTGCTGAGAATCCAAGGACAATGGCACTGGGTTTTGATCCTACTTCATGTTCTGGCTTTGTGGGAGCCTAGCCAGTTTGGATGTTCACCTTCCTAGACCAGGATTGAGGGGGGAGGACTTTGGACTTTCCACAGGGCAGGGAACCCTGACTGCTCTTCAGACTGGAGAGGGAGGGGGAAAGGAGTGGGGGAGGGGGGAGGAGTGGGAGGGAAATGGGAGGCGGGGAGGAGGCAGAAATTTTTTTCTCAATAAAAAAGAATGAATATTAATAGGACAGAGACCTTTCCCTGGACTGAGAGGTAGTTCTCATATTAGACATCCTTTGCATTCATTCTTCATCTTTTCCCAAATGGTCAGACCCTTGTTTTTCCATGTATGGTTTTAGACTCCCAACATTCCACAGTTTGGGTTGTCATAGTCCACCTAGCTTTTACAACTACCAAGAAGAAAAGTTGTTGTGGTAGAGTCAACAGCGCACGACCAGACGCCAGGATTTGGACCAACAACATATTCCCCATCACTGAAACAAGTAACATGAGAAGACAGTCTCCATCCGGAAGCAATTTGCTCAATGGCTGGTCAGTGTATGTGTGTGTGTGTGTGTGTGTGTGTGTGTGTGTGTGGTGTAGTGTGAGTCCCTTCTCAATCCAGAACAGAACTGAGGAGCAATTTTATTTCAGAGATGAGGTTATTGTTCAATTCATAGTATCATCTGTTCTTTCTCTCTGCTCATCCCTGCCTTCTTCCCTCTCTGAGGTTCACTCCTGTAAAGATGCCTTAATAAATGCCCTGCATTAAAACAGGCATCTTACAGTCTCCAGTAATTCTCCTGTTTGCACCCAATCATCACCCCGCATTACCATCATCCCTACTTAAGAAGAAAAGGGTGAATCAGAAATCTGCTGCATGAGACGGCATTCTAAACTAATGCCAGTCTTTTCTTCCTGAATGCACCCCTAATTTTCAGTAGTGATTTTCTCGAAGCACTTCTTATTTACCCTGGAAAGGGTTATCATTTCTTTTCTTTCCTTTCAGATAATCTATCAACTCTCTAAATTTAACTATCACATGCTCATTCAGGCTTCCCAAATCACAGATGTAGAGTTCATGTTCTTTAGAGGGACTTCTCACCTGGCCACATTCTGTGTGAGTTGATTTACTTCCCAGCATCTCACAGAACAATACCCATTATGCTATGTGTCCTTAGTTATTAAGAGTATGCATTGTCTTCTCTGGTTTTTCATTTAACGTCTGAAGATTTGCACATGAAATTATTTGAAGACTATCATTAAAATTATCTGTTGCATCCTAATTCCATTATTTTGCAATTAAGTTACTAATATAACTGAAATAAATGAAATTATTTTATTTTTAGTTCTTTACCCCAATTTTTATATTACCCTCATATGCAAAAAGCACAAATGAGATCCAGGTGTGGTGACCTGCAATCCCGTCACTGGAAGGGCTAAGGCAAGAGGATTATAATGAGTCCAGGGATAGCCTGGGCTACATAATAAGCTCCGAATCAGCCTAGGTGAAGAAGGAAATTGTCTCAAAACAAAACAAACAAAAACATAATAATACAAACAATTGTTAGCAGCCTCTTTTGGGAAAATAGATTTATTGGTTTAGTGATGAGTTCATATGAATCAATGCTTCAACAAAAATCTTTTTATTTTATTTATAGTCATTATAAGATAGTGAGGCAAAATCAGAAATGCATTTTTTCTGATTTTTCAGCATTTCCTGTCAAAACTAAATGTTCCTTGCTATCGTTAAGAATATACCAGAGTAGCCGGGCAGTGGTGGTGCACGCCTTTAATTCCACCACTCAGGAGGCAGAGGCAGGCGGATCTCTGTGAATTCGAGACCAGCCTGGTCTAGAAAAGCTAGTTCCAGGACAGGAACCAAAAGCTACAGAGAAACCCTGTCTCGAAAATCCAAAAAAAAAAAAAAAAAAAGAGAAAGAAAAGAAAAGAAAAAGAAAATACCAGAGTCTGGCCCTCAGACCTGTAGCAGGGCTAGTGTAGGGCCCATCCTCCAATTCCACCTCTCTCCCTGTGGACCCTGATGAGCCTTTCAGTGGACAAGTTTTCCACCCCCCATCCCTCTCTGTCAGCAACAGATACCTAGAAACACCAGACTGGGACTCAGATAGGCAATCTGAGCTCTCCTTCCACTCCTCCATTACATCGTTTCCAGTCTCATTCCCAGTCCTGTAGCAGACAGCTTGTAGACCCAGTCCACTGACTCCACCTTCATTCTCTCGGAATTCTGTAAAACCTTACAGCAGACCCAAATGTTCTCATTTCTAGGGACCATCTCATCCACCCTTTCTAGCCCATTTCTGTTTCTTGGCCTCAGCTGCCAATACTTAGAAACACTGTCTACCTGGGATCCTCAGCATCCACACAGAGCCAGTAGGTCATTTCCCTTACTGGTCCTCCGATGTATTCTCTCACACCCAGTCCTATAGCATACTGCTTGTAGGAACCTCTCCTCCTGCCCCACTGCTAGTCCCAGAAGACTCTTCTGTACTTCCTGGCAAATCCAGCTATCTTTCTTCCTTACTTTTCATTGAGTCAGCTGAAGATCCTAGAAACACTCTATATTTGGGACCCCAAGTGGCCACATTGGGCTGGAACTCATGTAGGTGACCTTCCACTTTCCTTCCTATCTTCCTAAGATCTGGAAAGGGCAACAGAAACCAATGAATGGGAAAGCCACCCAACAAAGTCAAGACTAGACAGAAACCTCTCAAATCACAAACATACCAACCTCAGATGCATAGAAACCAGAGCAAAGACACTATCATAAAAGGTGAAGACAACAACTCTCCACCAGAACACAGTAACAATAGGCCCTGGTAAATAAGATATAGAGGGAGCACAAGATACGAACTTTAAATCAGCTGTTAGGAATATGTTCAAGAACCTTAAAGAGGATGGGGATTAATCCCTTAGTGAAGTCTGCAAAAAGCACAAACAACAATGAAATAAAATAATGAAAACATTTCAAAACTTGAAAGTAGAATTTAACAAAGAAATAGAATTATTTTTAAAAATCCCAACTAACTTATTACTGGAAATGAAAAATATAAAAAAGCAAAGATAAACCCAATGAATAAATAAAGTATAAGAGACAGAAGAGAGACTCTCATGCATTGAAGACAAAGCAGAAAAAAATGAAAATATCAAATAAAATGTAAAATCTTAAAAAAAAATCCCAACACAAAACATTCCGGATCTGGAACAATGTGAAAAGACATAATCTATGAATAATAGGAATAGAGGAAGCAGAAGAAACCCAGGTAAAATAAATAAAAAAATATTTTCAACAAAATCAGAGGGGAAAAAATGCCTAACCTAAAGAAGGAGGTGCCTAAGAAGGTACAAAAAGCATTGAAATACCAAATAGAAAGGAGTAAGGGGGAAAATTGCCCACAACACATAATAATCAAAACACTAAACATACAGAACAACAACAACAAAAAAGAACACTAAAAGCTGCAAGGAGAAAAAACTGAGTAACATTTAAGCAAACCTATTAGAATTACACCTGACTTCTCAATGGAGACTCTAAAAGCCAGAAGGGCATTAAAGAACGTTCTCCAAACTATAAGAGACAAGAGATGCAAGGCAAAATGTTTTACCCAGTAAAACTTTCCATCACAAAAGATGGAGAAATAAAAACAGTCCATAATAAAAACAAAAGTTTGAGCAGTGTCTCAATAAAGCCCTACAAACGGGATAGAAGAAAAATTTCAACCTTGAAAAAATTAAACACACCCAGTTACATACAAGGAATAAATAATCTCAGACTAGTAAATCAAAAGAAGAGAGAAAATACATACTGTAACAATGAAATAACAGGGCTCAATAAACACTGTTCAATAACTCTTAACAATTGTGATATCATTTCCCCAATAGTAACACAGACATTAACAGATTGGGCTAGAAAACAGGATCCATCTCTCTATTGAATAAAAGGAATAAACTTTACCATCAAGGACAGACGTCACCTCAGGATAAAAGATGGGAAAAGATATTCCAAGCAAATGGACGCAAGAAGCAATTAGGTATAGCCATTTTAATATCTGTCTAAACAGATTTCAAACCAAAACTTTTCAAAAGAGAGAGAGGGCAACACATATTTATCAAAGGAAAAGTTCAGCATGATGATATTACAATTCCAAACATTTATGCACCAAAAGAGAGCGCTTGCATTCACAAAAGAAATACTACTACAAATAAAATCATAAATTGACCCTCATACAGTGATAATAGGTAACTTCAGCAACACACTCCATCAATAGACTGAATCTATAGACAAGAACTAAGTAGAGAAAAATTGGCACTAAATAGCCTCATAAACCAAAGGGACTCAGCAGAAATCTATGAACATTTCATCCAAATACAAAATAATATAGCTTCTTCTCAGCAGGTCCTAGAACTTTCTCTAGATTTGGACCTTTATTTGGACACAAAGCAAGTCTCAACAGGAACAAGAAAATTGAAATAACACCCCACGTTCTATCTGACCGTAATGGACTAAAGATATATAACAACAATAACAGAAACAACTGAAAGTTTACAAACTCATAGAAATTGAACTTGTTACTGGGTGGGAAATAGTTCTAGACAGAAAGTAAGAAGCAAACTTAAAACTTTTTAGAGTTGAATGAAGACACAACATACCCAAACCTATGAGATACAATAAAAAGCAGTTCTAAAAGACAAGTTGAATTCACTAAGAACCTACATAAGAAAAATAGAGAGATCTCATACTAGCAACTTAACTGCATATCTACAAGCTCTAGAACAAAAAGAAGAAAACGTATCAAAAAGGATTTAGACAGCAAGAAATAATCAAACTCAAGGCTTAAATCAATAAAATAGGCAATAGAAAGAAGTAGCACATGTCTTTAATCCCAGCACTCAGGAGGCAGAGGCAAGTAGATCTCTGTGAGTTCAAGGTTAGTCTGGTCTGCAGAGTGAGTTCCAGGACAGAGCTGTTATATGAGAAATCCTGTCTCAAAGGAAAAAAAAAAGTAGAAGAAAAAGAAGAATCCATAAAACAAAGAGTTTTTTCTTTGTGAAACTCAAGATTGATAAATCTTTAGGTAAATTAGCTAAAACATGGATAGAAAGGATTCAAATTGATAAAATTAAGTGACAAAAATGGGGACATGACAAGAGACACATAAGAAATGTAGAGAATTATAAGGACATACTGGAAAAAAAATCTGTGCTCCATTGAACTGAAAAACAACAGAAAAAGCATAAGTTCTTGATATATATGACCCACCAAAATAAAACAAGATGAGGCAAGCAATTTAAAAAGACTCATGACCCATTGTAAAATAGAAGCATGAATTAAAACTCTCCCAACCAAAGAAAGCCCTGGGCCAGAAGGATTCAGTGCAGAATTCTACCACACTTTCAAAGAAAAACTAACTCCCAATATTGCTCAAATTACTTCATAAAATAGAAAGTGAAGGAACATTGTCTCATTTTTTAATGAGGTTATATTACCCTAATATGTAAACCACACAAAGACCCCAAAAGAGAAAATTACAGACCAACTTCCTTTATGAACACATATGCAAAATTCTGAATAAAATACTTGCAAACTAATTCTAAGAACATATTAAAATATTTTTATCATGATCGAATAGGCTTACTTCCATAGAAACAGGGATGGTTCAATATATATAACTGGAAAAATGTAATCCACTGCACAAACAGAATAAAAGACTAAAACTATGTGATATTTCATTAGATGCAGAAAAAGCTTTTGAAAAGAATCAAACAACTCCTTCAAGATGGAATTCCTAAAGAAGCCAGGGATGTAAGGGACATATGTCAAAATAATAAAGGTGATTTACAGCCAACATTCACTTAAATGGAGAGAAACTCTAAACATTTCCACAAGGATCAGCAAAAAGACCAGAATTTACACTTTTTCCTTATCTATTTAATACAGTATTTAATTCTTAACTAGAGTTATAAGACAACTAAAGGATATCAAGAAGCTATAAATAGGAAGGAAAGAAAGAAAGAAAGAAAGAAAGAAAGAAAGAAAGATCTCTTCATTTGCAGATGATATCTTCATAAATATAAATTACCCTAAAAGTTCTAACAGGAAAAATTTTACAGCTGATAAAACATGTTCAGCCAAAATATCAGCACTCACTGTCAACACACAGAAATCAGTAGCCTTCATTTATATAAATGGCAAAATGACTGAAGCAGAAATCGGGGAAATGGTACCTTTTACTGTAATCTCAAGAAATCATCTTGGAGCAATTTTAGCCAAGCAAGTGAAAGACTTATTTGATAAAAATCTTTAAGACATTAAAAAAAAAAAGAAATTGTCTAAGATATTAGAGTATGGGAATGTCTCCCATGCTCATGAATTAGCGGGACTAATACCATGAAAATGGCCACCCTACCAAAACAATCTACAGATTCAATGCAATCCCCATCAAAATACCAACACATTTCTTCACAGAAAATCAAAAGACAATGTTCATCTTGTGGAAGCACAAAAAATCCTGAAAAGTTAAAATACTCCTGAATAATAAAAGAATTAATGGAGGCATCACTATCTTCCATCTCAAATTATACTACAGACTTCTAGTAATATAAACAGCATGTATTGGCACAAAAAAGGGACATGTTGATAAATTAAATGGAGTGGAAGACCCCGAAATAAGTTCACATGCCTACAGATACCTGATTTTTTATGAAGCCAGAAGTACACATTGGAGAAAATACCACATCTTTTTAAAATGATGCTGATCAATCTGGATAACTGCATGTAAAAGAATACACATAGATCCATACTTACAATTCTGCACAAAACTCAACTTCAAATGGATCAAAGACATCAACACAAAACAAGATACACTAAAGCTGATAGAAAAGAAAGTGGGGGATAATTTTGAGCTCTTTGGCACAGGAAAGGACTTTCTGACTGGAACATGAATAGCCTTGGTACCAATATCAACAGTTAATACATGTGACCTTGAGAAACTGAAAAGCTTTGGCACAACAAATAACACTGTCATTTGGACAAAGCAGCAGAATACAGGATTGGAAAATAACTTTTCGAATTAAATGCCTGATAGAGGGGTAATATATAAAATATATAAAGAACAAAAAACTGGACATTAGAAATAAATAACCCAATTGAAAAATGTGGTGCTGAAGTACACAAAGACTTCTCAAAGATGAAATACAAATGGTTGAGAAACTCTTACAGAAATGTTCTACCTCCTTAGTCATCACGTAAATTCTGGTCAACACTTTGAGATTGTATTTTACAAAAGTCATAATGGTCAAGAATAATAAAACAAATGACAGCTCATGCTTGTGAGGATGTGGAGTGAGGGGAGCATTCATCCATTGCTGGTGGGAATACAAACTTTGACATCCACTATGGAAATTATTATGACAGTTCCTCAGGAAACTGGGAATAGACCTACATCAAGATCCAGCTATTCCACTCTCATACATAAACCTAAAGAACTCTATATCCTAGTACAGAGATATCTGCTCATCCATGTCCATTGATGATCTATTCATAATAGCCAGAAATTGGAAACATCCTAGATGTACATTCATAGATGAATGGATAATGAAACTGTGGTACATTTATTCAAAGTATTATTCAGTTACTTAAAAAATGAAATCACAAAATGTCATGTAAATGAGCCCATTCTCAGTGATGTAATCCATCTGTAGGAGCCAAATATGATAAGTATTCTCTTACAGGTGGAGTTATCTTTTGAGCCTTTATAGACATGCTATAATCCATATAATCACAGATGTTAGTCATAGAGAAAGAGACTACAGGGAGAGAAGGATCTCTCAGGGAATAAGAAATAAAATATAGAGCTATGGAGTGACATGTGGGGAAACTGGTTAGGGGGGATTAAACAGAGAGAGTGAAGAAAGAAAAGGGTAATGAAGGACATACAAGAAAGAGCAGGTAACACTAAGGACCACTTGAGGTGTGCTAAGGAAACCTCCTACTGTAGAAACTCCAGAAATATATTCACATATGATAAATATCTGAATGGAATCACCAAATAACAGGGGAGAGAATTTCCTCTCTAGACATTGCTCACTGCCAAACAAAACCAGCAGAGCTAGGAATGGGTAACATCTAGTTGAGTAGTTGGTCAAAGGGGTACTATGGGAACCACCAAACAACTCGGCTATTGACAAGGTTGCTCTCTACAAACTGATAGTGATGTCCAATTTGCTGATAACACTGCCTACATATCTAATTCAACACAAGGAAGTCATGCTGGTGATAACTACAGCTTTCCCCTGTACTGATTAGAATTCGGGTACAAGAAGGTACTCTGCATACTTCCATCACAAATAGGGTTCATCTCATGGAGTGAGTTTTAATTCCCATCAGATAATATTTTGTTACTCTATAATGTTTGAGGCACTACTTGACTGATAAGATGTTGTAGTTGCAATGCTGCTTGGGTACCAAGAATTAGACTTGTTAGGCAATAGACCTAAGGAAAAGATATTGTTCTACTATTAATAACATAACAATAAAATCCTTTCCAATGGCATTCTGCAAAGATCATTGTCTTTCTCGGCTGTCATGAGAGAAGCTTCTTATGACATTAAGGAACTAATAGAGAGACTGACAACTTGACAGTGCAGATAATGAAAGACCTTGGAACATTCATTCCTTAATGAAATGTTTTCATCAAGCTACTTTCCTTAGGATGCAGGGAGCTCTGTAGAAGAGGGGGTGGGAAGATTATAAGAGTCAGTTGGATAGAAGGCACCAAGGAAGCAGTACCTTCCATACACAACAGGACTGATGCATTCATGAACACACACATGGCAGCATGCACAGGGCCTGCACATGTCCAAGTCAGATGGGGTCCCTGCACGTCCAGGGGAAGCAGGCTTGAGCAGACCATTAATCAGAAACTATCTCCAATTGTCAACTGCTCATAAAGAAAAAAATATTTTTTTCTAATTATGTCTCACTGGGTATAAATCTACACTTAAGTGAAGGCTCCCTGTCCAGCAGTAAATGGTCAACACATGACAAACTCAATGGCATTTTTGAAAATATTTTTGTCTCATAATACATTATCTTAGCATTTTTTTCTGAAAATGTCATGATTTTATTTCTCTGTATGACTTAACAAAAATGCATTAAGTATTTTATTACTATGTGTCACATTTTTATCTATTCTTAAAATTAATCTAGCCTAGATTCATTTTCTAGCTATTGTGAAAAGTGTAGGAATATACAAGGATGTGAAATTATCTCTGTGATGTGTTGAATTAAAGTTCTTTAGGTGCATATGCAGGAGAGGTGCATTTAGATCATACGGTAGTATCATTTGTACTTACCTTTTTTAACACAATTCTTTATTGGTTCTTTCAGAATTTTACATGATGTACCCCAATACCATTCACCTCCCAATACCTCCATATCCTCTCCTCACCCCTGTAGCATACCCCAAAAAAAACAAAAAAAAATCAATTAAAAACAAAAATAAAACATACACACAAAACCACCTTACTCCACCATCTTTCCAACACCTTTTCATTCATTCTAATGGCATTGGTGCTGCAATATGTCACACAGTATACACTTTTGTTCAGTCAACCCACCACAAAATGTTCATTGCAATGAGCCATTGGTCTGGCTCAAGTCTTCTGGCACATCATCATCACCAGACCCTCATCAAAACTCCTCTCTGGTATCCTGCTGTTGCCCAGAGTCATGGAAATCCTGTGACTATTGTTCCACAAATCAGGCCCTTCATGTACTCCAGCAGGTCATAGACAGGATAGATGTTGGGGCAGACCAACGCAAGGTCCAGGATGTAGATCTGAGTAATAGCTGAGCTGGTTCTTTTGTTTTGCTTCTATATTATGTTTTCCAATTCTGTGATTTTGGGAGGTTTGTATGCATGCATGTCTCTGCATTTGTATGTGCATGTAATGTTTTTCAGGCTTCCTCTTTGTTTTGTTTTCTGCTTCCTTTGTTTTATTCTGTTCTTTTGCTTTGTTTTGTTTTGCCTGTTTGTTTTCTAAAGAGAAAAACGTGTTGAGTTGAATGGGCTTGTAAATAGGGAAGATCTTGGAGGTGATTGAATGGAAATAGTGATCAGAATATTTAATTTTTTTATTTTGCATACCAATCATAGTTCTCCCTCCCTTCCCTCCTCCCCTTCATTCTACCTCCCCCAACTCAACCCCATCCACTCCTCAGAAAGAGGAAGACCTCCCATGGGGAGTCAAAAAATGCCTGGCACATTCAGTTGAGGCAGAACCAAGACCTGCCCCCTACAAAAGAGGGAATAAAATAATATTGTACAACCACTTATATTAGCTAGCATACAAAACCCTGTTTTTTCACATCCCCCTGACTACAAGAAGAAAGTGACAACATGAATCTATGTTTAAAAAATACTTTTAAACATCTGGGATTCATGACACAATTCATGAATCAAATCTTTTATCCAAACTCATAAGACAAAAGTAGACTTACCGTTCCCAGTGTTTATGTTTTCATTTTAGACACAGGTAGTACAGTAGCTTAGATTCACAGAAGAGTCTGTTCTGCAACACGGTTTTATAAAAAGAATTATATTTACTTTAAAGTATATTTTTATTTAAACTATTGACCACTACTTTGGTATGCTTCTGTTCTCAAGAGTCACCTAAATGATATTGTTCTTTAATCTTGCATCCCTTACTTAAAATGCTCTACATTTCTCTCTTGATTATTAAGCTTCTTTCACATAGCAAAATGCATCCCAATAGGGATCAGTCAGTTGACAAGATCATTCAAGCATTTCTCCATTCTCAATTAGCTAAGAAATTTTGATGTGTCTCATTTTTCATTCACTGTGAGCATACCATCTTTTGAAACATTTTCCTCGGGTCAGAGTGTAAATTTACCATAAAAGCTAGCCAATTTTTTTATAATTAGATCATATGGGATTTAAGCCTCCTATTGCTTTAGTTGTGCATGTTATGTGTAGTGCTGTTTGAATAATGACACAGTGAGAAAAGAAAATAATTGAGAAACTGACCTTGGCACATTGCAAAAGAAAACATGGAAGCTTTTGACAGTATAAAATCTTCTAATTACTAGATGACTGAAATGAACTGGGAAGAAGTTATAGTTGGGGGAACTGACTGTGCAGTTCAAATTATTGAGTGATGACTTGGGTTGCAGTTTGAGGTATATTACATTCTGAATGATTTATGAGAAGTATAACAACAGTAATTTGGAACAGAAAGTATTTGTTGGAAACTATGTGGTGTGGGAAGTCCTTCTGTATATGTGTTGCTTTCATTGGGCTTTGGGTCTATGGTAGCACAGAATAGAGTAAGGTGAAAATTCTAAGCAGAGATAGAAGAGAAAAGAAGGTGAAGTCAGGGAGATGCCATGTAGCTGCCGAAGGAGACAGGTGCCAGATGGAACCTTACTGGTGGGCTACTACCACGTGGTGATACACAGATTAATAGAAATGGGTTAATTTAAGATGTAAGAGTTAGTTAATAAGAAGCCTAAGCTATTGGCCAAGCAATGTTGTAATTAATACAGTTTATTATTCATCGGGTCTGGATGACCAGAAATTAACAACCAAACTCTGTCAACAACTATGTTTTTTTATAATTATCAATTATACCTTAAGAAAGCATATGAAGACACCAAGTACATAACAATTCCAGGTACAAGGGTGACACAATATAACTTGGGAATGTTTAGGGAAGGTTGGGCTAATGTAATGAGTTGCATAATGAATTTAGTGCAACTATGATAAGTGGAGTTAGACACATGTTGATTAAACTGTTTCGTCACTTATTTGCCTGACGACCTTGGGCAATATATTCTCACTTTTTAGTAATCTCTTATGATTTAAAATAGGGGCAACAGCATTGATGTTTTACTACAATTAAGTGATAAAATATGGAAAGAACAGTTCAGAGTCTGGTACACAGTAAGTAGTAAATTGTTTGGATGCATTGGTAATTCTTGGATGGCTGAAATCAGACAAAATTTACAAGAATGTTTTAGGTCAGACAACCTTATGAAATAGTCCCAAGTCATATAATGAAACCTGAGATGAAAACAAGCAGTAAATATTTAGTCTTCAGGGCACCTTCCTCTATCTTTTCATTCTCTGTCCTAAGTAATTACCTCTGTTCACTTTGGGGAAGTTCTACTTACTCTAAGGAACAGAATTCTATAATCATCTGTCTTACATTTTTTACTGAAATATTTTTGAGGACTACACATGAGAACATGTCAACATTTCAAAATCTTTCAGGAGAGTTGGGCAACTTATTTTGTTCCAATTATGTGATTAATGATTTACTTGTCTCTGTAGACAGAAATTGGAATGATCGTACTTCAGGCAGTTGACACTAACATCTGTCACTGCAGCAATGCTTGCTCTGTACGGTAGCCAGGAATGTACAACAGCAAATAGACACATTTCATGCTTGCTCTGTGCAACAGGAAATAAAATCCAAGCTTCCAGAATTATTTAAAAACCACCAAATATACACAATGAAGAATCGTAAGATCTTTTTACTCTGTGTTAGTTTTAATATTTAAGAACTGTCTTGTTGAAGAGATGTTACATATTTATTATGCTCCTATTAAAAAGAAAACCTAAATTATTAAAAACAAAAACTCAAAAAATTATGTTTTATATGAACAGAAAAAATCATGTTATTATGCTATTAATTGCTTGCTTAAAGTTTGGGCCAAGTATAGTAACCGGTACATTTCATTCTTGTTTATTATTTTTTATTTATTTCTGATTAGCTGGAGCATGAATAGTTCTGTAAAGTTGTTCTAAGTAATGCAGTTATTACATTCCAACAAAACTAAGGCAAGAAGCTATTCTAAGCTTCAACATTGAGGATATTCCATTATGCTTCCAGCTCAGTTGGTAAAGTCATTTGTTACCAAGTTGATAACCTAAGCTCAGTTCTCATGACCCACTTAGTGGAAGGGGACAATTGACTACAGCCAATTGTCCTTTGATCACCTTATGTGTATCATAACACACATACATATATAACACACACACAATTAATTAACCAGCCTAGTGTCACTTTTAATAAAAAAAAAAAGGTAATCTTTAGCTATCAAAGATATGGGATAATGTATATCCCAAAGTCACTGCAGAGAATAAAATAAACATGATGTCCCTGGGCATGAACATTTAAGTTATCAGAAATTCTGTTTGCATAGGTTAACTGGTTGAACATTAAGCCCTCTTAATTCTATCACAAAACATCATTTTAATAAATCTTGTGTTTGCAGTACAGATTGATTTTAACTGCCTAAAATCCATTTGGAAGTACATTCTCTAGACAGAATTCATTTGCATAAGAACAGAAGAAATACTTTAAAGTGAATTTAACAAGGACAAAATAACTTTCCTTTTCAATCAACTTTTATCCTAAGATTTACAATTTTCAGAATCCACTTAACAATGTTTTGATTTTGTTTTACTCTGTGTAACCACTGAGGAATGCATCTGGCTTCAGCTGAAATTTGAAAAAAATAAAATCAAAGTGTGGTTTATATGATAAAACTGATACAAGGACAAAAACTTTTTAAAAACTTCAATGCCCTGTAGGAGATTCCATTATTAGCATCCTCTTGACTAGAGCTTGCTGTTTTGGATGACTTTCTACTGGCATATTAGAAAGCTTCCCAACTCCTAGAGACCAAGATCCTAAATAAATAAGAAATTGCATAGTGAACCAACTTTGGGAAAAGAGTTCCCAGGTGCTGTTGCCTGGAGACATTGAGAAGGGACCAATTGTCTAAATTTGTGCTTCTCTGGAGAATCGAAATCCTTGCATATTCCCATCTCTGGGACTCCATAGATATCCTTCTGTACTTGTTCAGAAGCTAATTGCCTTACAAATCAAATCTGGCTCAATAAAGAACCTCTGAAACTAGCCCACAAAGAGCACTATTTTCAGGAAATAGGTGTTGTCATGTGGGCAGGAATGGAGGTGCCTTCCAGAAGTAGGGGATCATGAAACCTGCCTTTCAGGACCAAAAATGTGGCTAGTTGTGTGCTATTTTTCAGGAGGAATTGGACTGAACACAGCTATAATGTAAAGAGTTCTTACTACCTCTTTCCCAATGGCCATAGACAGCTGCCAGCAATGCACTGAAGGGAGAACTCTGTTGTTCCACTGCTCTCTTGCACAGAGAGGCCTGTGTCAATGGTCTTAAGCAGTGTTACACCTCTAGATCGTGCCCACTTACACAACTGTCCACCACAAGCAAAGCAAGGAAAGAACCTTCATGTTTCATCAGTTCCTTGTATGTGGCAGCATATAAGGGTCTACCTTGACTATTGCCACAAATCTGTAGTTGGGGCAACCTTAAGAATATTTTATCCTAAAAAGAAACTTCTTCTTATGTTATACAAATTCTGCTTTCTCTCTCATCACTATCATAACCTCAGCTGAGAATAACTTTGCACAAATCTAGCTATGTCCTACTCCTGGCTAATTCTAAATCTGGACTATAAAAGCTTCCACATATTGCCCCATAGCTCAGGATGCACTACCAATGTTCTGAGACCCTGATCTTGTGTGGGCACACTAAGAATAGTAGCAGAGGGAAACAGCATCGCTCCCTCTGTCACCACTCTTCTAATGGTTCCAAGCATTCACCATCCTCACGTCTTTTCTAAATCACAAACCACTAACATATAAGACTGGGTTTTGATTCCTGTTATTGACACTCTATGAAAATATGTAGGCCCATGGCATTAATGTAGTAAGACAGCAAGTTTTTTAAACCCTTCATCATCACTTGTACAGTCACTATCAAAGGCCGTTTTAAGTACTACATCCAATATCAACATTATCTAGAGACTTCTTATCACTTGTCAGTGACAGAAATTCCCACTGAGGGATTAATCATATTGGGTTTTGCCAAGCACTGTGCTGCCTATACCACATCTCTCTAAATCATATGAGAAGTCATAGCCTTTAATAACCACGGGTCTGCTCAGCTCTAATATGGGATCAAGATGGCATCACAGACAAAGAAACTATAGGGTGATACTCTATGTTGTCCAGGTGGAATAAACTCAACATTTCATACACAACAATACCACAGCACACACGTTCTAATAAAAGCACTTGCTAAGAATACTGTAACCCAGATCCAGAACATGGTATGTTCTCACTCATAAGGGGATACTAGCTGTAAAGCCTATAGTCCATGACCTCGGAGAAGCTAAGTAACAAGGAGAACCCTAAGAGAAACATACATAGAACCCCAGGGAAAGATAAATAGACAAGATTTCCTGAGAAAATCGGGAGCATTTGTGTAGTGGAAGAAAGGAGGGTAGAAGTAGAGGAGGAGAGATGATGGAGAGGGGAGAGGAGAACTTGAGGGAACAGGATAGTTGAGATGAAGAAAGGTCGGAGATAGGGAGCAAAGAAGGAAATATCTTGATTAAGGGAGCCATTATGGGGCTAGCAAGAAATCTGGCTCTAGAGAAATTCCCAGGAATCCACAAGGATGACCCCAGCTAAGACCCTAAGCAGTAGAGGAGAGAGTGCCTGAACTGGCCTTGCCCTGTAGTCAGATTGATGACTATCTTAAATATCACCATAGAACCTCCATCTAGCAGCTGATGGAAGCAGAGGCAGAGATCCACAGTGGAGCACTGAGCTGAGCTCCCAAAGTCCAGTTAAAGAGTGGGAGCAGAGAGAATATGATCAGAGTTAAGACCATGATGCAGACACCCACTGAAGAAGTTTACCTGAGCTAATGGGAGCTCACCAACTCCAGCTGGACAGGGAAGGAACCAGCATAGGACCAAACTAGACCCTCCTGAATGTGGGTGACAGTTGTATGACTGTGGCAGACTGTAGGGCCACTGACAGTGAGACCAGGATGTATCCCTACTGTTTGTATTGGCTTTTTGGAACCCATTTTCTTTAAAGGGATACCTTGCTCAGTTTAGACATAGTGGAGAGGGCCTTGGTGCTGCCTCAAAGCAATGTGCTAGACTTGTTGACTCTCCATGGGAAGCCTTAACCTCTCTGAGGAGTGAAGAGGGCATGGGGTGGAGGGAATGGGAGTATAGGAAAGAGTGGGAACTGGAATTGGTATGTAAAATGAGAAAAGATAGCTTTTTAAAAATAATTTTTTAAAAAAGAATACTGTTCCATAAATTGAGTATGCTTGTTGAAATTAGGGCCTTATCTTTGTTGAATTTATCCATATTCTTTGTTGTATTCCTAATTTCATTTACAGTTTGTATAAATGTTCTTGACTTTTCTACACTTTAATATCTTTGATTTCTTTTATTAGAGAGACAATCTTTAGGAGATGAATATTACCTTTCTCCTATAGTTTTTATGTTACTATGCTAAAGTCTGCAATATAGTAAAAAGGATATTTCTTACATGTGACTTGTGAGTTTTATTTCATAGGTTTTGAAATTCTTTCCTTTCCTTTCCTTTTGAGAGTTGAGCATATTTCACTAAAAGGGTATTTTCAGTTATATCCATTTGAGGGTTCTATAAGCATATGAAGGCGTAAGCCACGAACAATGCCACACCAGTTTGGAATTATTATTAATAGGGTAGTATTTATTAAAAGAGGAACCCTCAAATGGATATAATAAAAGACAGTCAAAAATCTTAGAAATAAAATTCTCAGTAAGTTAGAAAAATTGTTAAAAGCCTCTACAACTAGACCAAGAGAAAGAAAGACAGAACCACAAAGACAAGAATAGCATGTTTTTACTCATCTGTAGAATTGGAGGATAGGATATGAAAGGCAAAGGAAGATTTATTAGAAATATGGAGAGGGAATGGAAAATGAAGGATGAGGGAAGAAAACTATAGAGGTAAGTATGACCAAAGCATACTATATACATATGTGAAATTTTCTAAAATATCAAGGCAACAGTAAAATATATTTTAATGAAGATATCTCTCAAGATGTATGGGGCATGATTGACAAACTGGTCAAATACCTGCACTATTACCCAAATAGGAAGAAAGAAATGTGAAAATGAAACAATAGCAGCAACGTTTTTCAGCCAGAGAAAGATCAAAGAATCTAGGTATAGGAGACTTATAGAACCCTAAAGAGATACGGCAAACAGACCTTTGCCATGAAATGTATTCAACTCCCACAAGAAAACAAAGGGTTTCAAAAATCCGTACATAAAACCTGTCAGACCACACTGGATTAACAACGGATCTCTTAGAAGAAACATCATAGGTGAATAGTAAATCTAATTAATCTTAATCAATAAAAAAAAAAACCCAGAGTCAGATATCAGGGTGAAAGCTGAAGATCAGAGAAACAGGGCAGCAGCCACCAGAGACCATTTACCTCCTTGAATTTTCTGACCAAACGGTGCTGAGATCCTGTCCCCACCCCACCTTCCTCTCTCCTTATTACTTCCGGTCTCCTTCTGTACAGACCTCCGGACCTGTATGGTTAACTAGTGGCTAGCTCCACCCTCTGACTCCATATAAGCTTTAGTTGTCAGAACATAAACAAAATATCACACATTTCTCCCTTTTATCTAAAATAAAAAGCAAAGGTTTTAACTAACTATATACAATAAGTAGAGTAACTATAAACAAATACACATGGCAATAAATGACATTAACAATGTCTAGTCCATATGCGTTTGACAGATTCAGAGAAAATACTCCATTATCTATCCTATCTTGGTGATGGTGAATCCTAAGTGTTATACCTAATTTACCTTCTATCCTAATTTGCATTACTAATCCAAAACTATCTTTTGATATCTCTCAACGCTATGTACTTTACACCTCTTTAATGAGTTTCTTTGTTGAGTCTGGTAACGTGGTCAGAGAGTCAGCAGCAGAGAGGTAGCATGGCTGGTGCTCTTCACCCCTGGGTGGAACCTCTGGACCAAGGCAGCTGGATCAGTGATGGCATCTGATTTGTTCTGTATCTGTGAATTTGTCTTTTTATTGTGCTCCTTAAAAAATTGTTTATTAGATTTTTGTGGGTTCAATAGTCAGGTAACCACAGAAAAATATATTTCCAATCTTGAAAGAAATTAAATGCCAAGCAATATTCCTATAGCCAGAGATGTGATTTTTAGAAATCAAGAAGTGGGCCTTCAAAAAAAGTATAAAAACTAAGAGCATAAGATGATCTTATAAAATGCTTAAGGAACCACTGCCCTCAGAAGTGAAAGAAAGGTAACTACAATCCTGATAGGATGTGAAAAAATAAATTCCTCTAGAGGAATAGATACACACATGGGAAATAGAAAAGAATATGGCAATATCAATGGCATAATCATCAAGCTACAAAGATGAGAGAATAAATGAACAAACAATATTCAAAACAACTAGAAGAAAAACAGCAAAATGATAAGCCATTTTAAAATAATTCATAGTGTTAGTTTTCTTTAATGTCCAATTAAAAGTATATAGACAGACTGAAAAGAGTTTTTAAAAAAGACACAGCAATATGTTGCCTATAATAAATTTAACTAACCAACACAATTACATACAGATTAAAAGTAAAATGGTAGTAAATACTTCAAGAAAATTGAATCTGTAGGCAAACAGAAAAAAACTGTACCTGTATCAAATTGAGTATACTTTAGGCAAAAGCAATGATAAGAGAAAAATAAACTGACTATATGTTGATGAGATCCAGTCATCAGGAAGATACAATTATAAATCTTTATACAACTAATGTCAGATTATCCAAGTTTATAAGACAAACACTATTAGGCCTACAGAGAGAAATGGGCTTTAAGGCAGTAATAGTGTAAGTAATTACCATGGAACAAATATTATCATCAAATCAAAAAAAATCAACAGAGAAACATCATAGTCAAATTTCACTACAGCTCAAATGGATTTGACAGACAAAACCAGACCATTTCACCCAGTAACTTCAGAATATATATTGTTTCCATCACCACATGGAATGTTTTCTAGAGTAGAGCATATGTTAGGTCACAGAACAAGTTTTAATAAATAAAAATATTTAAATCACATCCTCTATATCTTCTGACCACCATGGAACAAAGCTAAAACCATCACCAAAGAGAAACCATAGCAACTCCAGAGAAACATGAAAGCTGACTGACAACTCTTGAGCCCATAGTGGGTCATCAGGGAAATCAGAAGTAAAGTAAACATCTTTGCAACTAATGAAAATACTAACACACTATACCAACCTGTGGGGTACAACAAAAATAATACCAAGAAGGAAGTTTATAGTGATGACTTCTTCAGTTCAAAAGATACGAGAATTTCAATAACAAAGTTCAGTGATTCTTCTGACAACAGAAAAGCAATAAAAACCAAACCCAATAACAATATATGAAAAATAAATATCAGAGGAGCAATAAAGAAAGTAGGTTTTTAAAAATAAAATACAGGTGTTCAATAAAGCAGAATTAGCTATTTTAAAAAATAAAGACCTATAACATCAGTTAGAAGGATAGCATTTGCCTGGTATGTGGGAAATCCTGGGTTTAATCATCAGAATTAAAAAAGGAAAATTGCTAATAAGACTGTGGGTAAAAAAGGGAAAATAGTACAACTGATACCTTAGAAATTAAAAATATCACTATGGACTGTTTTGTAAACTACATGTTACAACTTTAAAAATACAGAACTGCACAAATTTTGTGACCTGTCAAAACTGAACAAAAAGATAGTTTAAAACTGAGTAAACCAATAACAGGTAATGGGACTGGATCAGTTTTAAAACTCACCCAGTGGAATTGAAAACCCAGGTACAGAGAACTTTATTGTTAAGCTTTAACTTATTTTTGAACTAACACCAATCCCATAAAGTGAAAGAGAACCTTTCTAAACTTATAAGATTAGCATTATCCTGTTACTAAAACACAACAAAGGCAGACAAACAAAAAAATATTATAATCAATATCCTGATGTTCACCAATTGAAAAATCCTCAGAAAAAAATACTCCAAATTAAATGCAACAACATAGTGAAAAGACCACACCCATGACAAGTAAGTGACTCAAAATATAAAAATCAATTAAAATAATAAACTATATCAATTGAATGAATGATAAACATCATTTGATCATCTCATTATATGAAGGGAAAGCATTTGATAACAATTGAACACCATCACATAATTTTTAAAAACTATGCAAATTAAGTATGGAAAGATCTTATTTCAGCAAAATGGATGCTGTGACAAACACGTTGGCATCATTGTATTGAATAGAAGAACCTGAGTGTTTCCTCTAACGTTAGAAATAAGTCAAGGATGTCTGTTCTCAGTGCTGTTATCCTGTGACGTATTAGAAAATATAGCCAGAGTAATGAGGCAGGAGAAAGAAATAAAATGAGTATGAAAAGGAAAGGGGGAAGCAAAATTATACCTATTTGCCAATGATGTGATTCTATACATCAAAAACCTAAAATCTCCACAAAAACTTACTAGATCAATGTATTCATAAAACCCATACACAAAATCAATATACAAAAATCCATGGTTTTTCTTTATAGCAATAATTAACTTGTTGTGGGGAAGAAATGGCAAAATATTTCTCATTCATAAAATCCCAGGTGCTATGGAATAATCCTTCTGTACACTGTGAATATGTATTGCTCTCATTGGTTAGTAAAAAGCTGGCAGACTGATAGCTAGACAGGATGTGTAGATGGGACAGCTAGACACTGAAGACCCTGGGAAGAGGAAAGGCAGAGAAAGAGAGATGCCAGCCAGCCACTGAGGAAGCAGGACATGTAGAAAATGATGTAACAAGCCATGAGCCATGTAGTGAAGCATAGAGAAGAAATATAGGTTAATTTAAGTGTAAGAGTTAGCTAGTAACAAGCCTGAGCTGACAAGCCAAGCATTTATAAATAATATTAAGCCTCCGAGTGGTTATTTGGGAACTGGTGGGTGGGAGAGAAACATCTGTCTACACCTGGGACCAGGGAGAGAAAAATTAAGGGAAGTGAAAGGCTTTTCCCACAAAAAAAAAAAAACCTGAAGAAAAAAGTTGGAAAAAACAAAAACCACCAAAAGAACTGCTGTGTTCATAGATAGGAAGAGTGAGTCTTGTAAAAAATACTTATAATTCTCAAAGCATTCGATAGATTAAAATGCTAATGTCACTCTTCACAAAAAAGGAAAAGATCTAAAAATTTATACACAATAAATGACCACAGCCCCAAACAGCAAAAGCAATCTTTAAGAGACAAAATAAAATAGTACAGAGTCACAACAGCAAAAATACCATGCTATTAGTGGAACACGGGAAAATAACAGCGTACCCAGAAATAAAACTATTAACTGACATCAAGTGAGTCTCAACAGTTTCCACCACACAGGATGAATGATGGCCGTTGTAACAGACGGCCCTGGGAAGACTGAAGGCTGATTACTCTCTCTCTGTACCAAAGTCTACTCGAAATGGACCAGACTTTAATATCTGAGACTATAAAATAATTAAGTAAAGTGTAAGATGAATTTCTCAATATACAGGCACAGGTAGTAGCTTTCTGAAGATAATTGAAAAGCACAGGAAACAGAAGTAAAATTTGAAGTAAAATCTTTCTTCATAGGAAAGTACACCAAAAGAGGTTATAAAATTGTGTTAAACAGAAGAAAATATTTACCAGATATTCATATAGCAGAGAGTTAACATACAAAATATAAAAATGAAACTCAAGAAACTTAACAAAACACAAACAAAAATTATAAAATTTAACAGGGAACATTTGAATAGCCCTCCCCATAAGCAGAAATGAAAGTGGTCAATAAATATAATGTTGTATAAACACAATTATTACAATTTCAATATTGAAGACAGAGACTGCTCTTTCATTCCTGGCCACCCAGACCTGAATAATCACACAAAAACTATATTAATTACAATAGTGTTTTGCCTAATAGTTCAGGTTCTTATTAAATAACTTTTTCATCATAAATTAACCTATTTCTTTTAATCTATGTATCACCACAAGGTTGTGGCCTACCGGTAAGTCTCTTCCATCTTTATCCTTCAGCGTCTACATGGCATCTGCCTGATTCTGCCTTCTTTTTCTCTATATCTATGTAAGAATTTCCTGCTTGGCTATATTCTACTCTAATATAGGCCAAAGGAGGTTCCTTATTAACCAATGGTAACAAAACATATTCACAATATACAGAGGGAAGTCCTACATCATCTCCCCTTTTCTATCTAAATAAAATTGAAGGTTTTAACTTTAACATAGCAAAATTACATATAACAAAACAGAGATCAAGCAAGAATTCCAGTTACAATATTTCTTTGTGAGTCTAAAGTTCCATATCTAATTAATCTTTTATTATAACCGAGGAAAAGTATAACTATCTGTCTTTAACTCTATCAAAGACCCCAGAAGTGTATAATATTAACGAAGAAAACAGGAAGGGCATTGTAAGCAACTTCCAAAGCTCTAGAATTGACAGAGACACCTTGCTGCCTGGACAGTCACCAAAGTTCTTCTGTAACATTAGGGAATCAATCTTCAGCCTATAGTATCTAACAGACTTTTCCATGAAGCAGGAAATTGAAAGACTTTTGCCTATATTGACTGTTTGCCACTTTCTCCTGTGTCCTGCAAAATGTCTAACAGACTCTTTCATTCATGAAGCAGGAACCCTGAAAGACTGTCTCACCTTCTTTTGGCAAGTCCATCAGTCATTTTTCTGTGGGTCCTACATGTCCAGTTTATACAGCAAGCATACCATCATGCAATCTAGGCAAGAGCAGTTTCTTGCCCAAACGGCTAGCCTTGTCATATTAAGGCAAATTCCAAAAGTAGTTTCTTCAATGCCCATTAACCTCTCTGAAGTAATTGATGCTGCCAGAAGTAGACATGTCTCACTGTCAAGAAAAGCCTAAGTTTTAAAAACATTTTAAATTCCATATTCTGTAGGTCTCTGAAAGGTGAAGAATACCTATCCATCTGAAATATATCTATATATAGAAAATCTAACTAACATGCCAAAAAGTTTGATTATAATAGATGACTATCTATTAATCTACATTTTTAAACTAAACATTACATTTTAAAATGAGTTGCACAAACACAACACCTTAAACAAGAGCAGAAACACATATACATGGTGTAACAAATAAACCTTAAATTTGTATCAATAGACCAAGATCCATATCAATGCAAAGTATTTATTTTTATATCATATCTCCCCATTTTTATAAAGAGATTGACTATAATCATTTAACTATTTACAAACAATCCCATTTAAATGAAAACAAACATTTAAAATAATTATTTTGGGGAATTTGGACATCGTTTTCTCCAAACTGCTTACTGCAGTCTGTTGGGAGAAGTATTTTTAAGGTTCATGGAGAACTTTCTGGAGGTCTTGTTGCATCCAACCACATTAGCCTGGAAAGAATCTACACGTTCTCAGCTTCTGTGAAAACAAAAGCAGAACCTATTTTCCAAATTAACATATACTTATACTCAAATTTTGAAGGCAAGATAGCTTTAAAATATATATGTGGCTTTAGCTAGGCGGCCTTCAGAATCAAATGTTTCTCTGCACTCAAAAAATTTTTAAAAATAACCCACAATATTATGCACAATATTGACACTCTGTGTATCTTCCATTTTTACATGGCTAACATGTTTTATATTATTTTTACTGTCTCTTTAAAGACTTTTATTTTTTAAAATAATTATTTCTTTTTATACCTGTCTATACTCTTTTTCCTTTCCCTCAAATGCCTACACACATTTTTTAAACACACTGTGTCATATTTAGAGGTATTTATGTCTGAATCTGCCCTACTATATATATGAAATCCTTTTCTGACAAGGAGAATTTTTTTAAATGGCAAGCAGTATAGTTGCTGAGGCCCAAAATGTGGCTCCACCTCTCTCATCCTTTCAATATGGCAGAGGTAGGTACATTTACTGCCAGCTCTTGGAGTCATGTTTACCACCCCACTGCTAGGAAACAGTGGACCAAGCTGACCCAAGTCATCACCACCAAGTAATGCTACCCACAAACCCCATTTAATTGCTTCATAACAGGACGTCCTGAAAGAGCCAGAGCTATTTGTGCCATCATCTTGAACCAGACAGCTGTTTCTTAAAAAAGCCCTGCAGTATTCACTGCTAAAGTTGAGTCAGAAAGCCTTCTCTTAAAGGAGCTTATTGCCAGCAAACAGAGCCTACTTAAAAATATGTGACTTTAAATTTTTGAAAAAAGAAATTGAAGAAGACACAAGAAAATGGAAAGATCTCCCATGCTCTTGGGTAGGTAGAATTAACATAGTAAAAATGACAATCTTACCAAAAGCAATCTACAGATTCAATGTAATGCCCATAAAAATTTCAGCAAAATTCTTCACAGACCTCGAAAGAACAGTACTCAAATTCATATGGAAAAGCAAAAATCCAGTATAGCCAAAACAATCTTGTACAATAAATGAACTTTTGGAGGCATCACAGTCCCTAACTTTAAACTTTACTACAGAACTATAGGAACTGAAAACAGCCTGGTATTGGCATAAAAACAGATAGGAGGACCAATGAAACCAAATCAAAAACCAAGATATTAATCCACATACCTATAAGCACCTGATTTTTGACAAAGAAGCAAAAAAAATATAAAATGGAAAAAAAGAAAGCATATTTAACAAACAGTGCTGACATTAACTGGATATCAACATGTGGAAGTATAAAAATAGATCCATATCTATCACTATGCACAAAACTCAAGTCCAAATGGATCAAAGACCTCAACATAAAGCCAACCACACTGAACCTCATAAAAGAGAAAGTGGGAAGTACACTTGAATGCATTGGCACAGGATATCACTTCCTAAATATAACCCCAGTAGCACAGACACTGAGAGAAAGAATTAATAAATGGGACCTCTTGAAACTAAAAAGCTTTTATAAAGCAAAGAACATGGTCAATGATACAAAATGGAAGTCTACAGAATGGGAAAAGATCTTCACCAACCCCACACCAGACAGAGGACTAATATACAAAATATACAAAGAACTCAAGAAATTGGTCATCAAAAGAACAAATAATCTAATACAGAAAAATGCAGTACAGACCTAAACAGAGAACTCTCAACAGAGGAATCTAAAATGGTTAAAAGACACTAAAGGAAATGTTCAACATCCTTAGTCATCAGAGAAATGCAAATCAAAAGAACACTAAGATTTCATCTTATACCTGTAATAATGGCCAAGATCAAAAACACTGATGACAACTTACACTGGAGAGGTTGTGGGATAAAGGGAACAATCCTGCATTGCTGGTGGGAGTGCAAACTGGTACAGCCCCTTTGGATATCGTATGGTGGTTTCTCAGAAAGTTAGGAAACAACCTTCCTCAAGACCCAGCACTTTTGGGTATATACCCAAAGGATATTCAATCCTATCACAAAGACATGTGCTCAAATATGTTCATATCAGCATTGTTTGTCATAGCCAGAACTAGGAAATAACCTAAAAACCCCTTGACCAAAGAATGGATAAGAAAAATGTGGTACATTTACACAATGGAGTACTACACAGCAGAAAAAAATAATAACATCTTGAAATTTGCAGGCAAATTGATGGAGCTGGAAAACCTCATATTGAGTGAGGTAACCCAGACCAAGAAAGACAAATATCATATGTGCTCACTCATAAGTGACTTTTAGACATAAAGCAAAGAAAACTAGCCTACAATTCACAATCCCAGAAAACCCAGACAACAATGAGGACCCTAAGAGAGACATACATGGATCTAATCTACATGGGAAGTAGAAAAAGACAAGAGTAAATTGGGAGCAAGGGAACCATGGAAGAGGGATGAAAGGGAGCAAAGAAAAATGTATAGCTCAATAAAATCAATGAAAAAAATTGTGGCTACCAAAAACTCAAATTGACTCCTGTTTTTGTGGTTCTAGAAGCCCCTTTTTAAGCTTTCCGAGGCTTTATTTGAATGTATGTTGCCAAACATTTGGACGCCATTTTGTAGAGGCAGACTGCTCTTTTGTTTCTGGCTCTCCAGACCCAAATAATCACATAGAAATCATATTTTACCATATAATTACAATACTGTTTGACTTAATAGCTCAGTCTTCTTATAACTAACACTTAACATCTTAAATTAACCCATTTCTATTAGTCTGTGTATCATCACAAGGCTGTGTACTACTGATAAGGTTCTGGCATCCATCTCCTTTACCAACTACAAGGTGTCTACCTGACTCTGCCTTCTTTCTCTTTATATTCTGTTCAGATTTCCTGCCTGGTTATATTCTGCCCTGCCAAAGGTCAAAAGAAGATTCTTTATTTAACCGATAATAATATAACATATTCACAGCATACAGAGGGGAATCCCACATCACAATATTATTAGTCACAAAAAAAGGCAAACCAAAACTATGGTGAAATTCTATTTCATCACACCTAGAACAGTTATTATTAAAAACTCAAAAAATGGCTGTAGAGATGTCTCAGCTGTTAAGAGCACTTGTTGCTCTTGCAGTGGATCCAAGTTCAAGTCTTAGAACCCCATGGTGTCTGACAACTGCCTGTAACTCCAGTTCCAGGAGATCCAATGTCCTCTCTTGGCCTTTAGTGACATAATGTAATTACATTGTCCACAGACACACACACACAGAGAGAAAGAGAGAGAGAGAGAGAGAGAGAGAGAGAGAGAGAGAGAGAGAGAGAGAGAGAAAACATCTACATATAAAACAATAATTACAATAATTTATAATAATAAAAATTAATAAGAAGAATAATGGTGAAGCATGATTGATAAAAACTCAGAGACAGAAATTGGGGTTCAACCTGAAGGTCAAAAAAAAACCAAAACAGCCAGCCATTGTCTCTTCCTTCTACCTCAGTCTGAAATGGTGATCCTGCCTCCAGGAATCTCAGAATGAGACTGTGATCACTGTCTCTTCTCATTTTAGTCCTCTCTAGTTCTGAGATTAAGAGCATGCACCACTACTGCCTGGTTTCTATGGTAAACTAGTGTAGCTACTTGGATTAAAAGTGTGTGTCACTGCTGCCTGGTCTGTAAGACTAGCCAGTGTGTCTGTTTTACTTTTCTTTTACTTTTCAGGCAAGCTTTATTTATTAAAAGACAAATGAGATATCAATACAGAATGGCAACAAATTTGAAAACTCAGAAACTTAATAAATGCTATCAAGGATTGGTGGGTATGCAAAATAGTGTCATTACCATAGACAATAGTATAGTGAGTGAGTCCTCTGAATCCTAAAAATAAAAGTATAATCCAACTTCTCCATTAAGTACTAGACATAAATCCAAAGACAGTGAAGGTAACATATGACAGAGGTGCTTGTTTATTGTGATATTATTCATAGTAACTAAGACATAGAATTAGTCTGAGCACCTACTGATGAATGAACATGAAAAGAAATATGATTAGGTACATAACTATTTTTCAGACAAAGAGAATGTAATCCTGTTTTGTCCAGCAAAAAGTATGTAACTGGATGATGTCATAGTAAGCAAAATAAGAGTGGCTCCAAAAGAGAAATATTATTCTTTCTTTTCTCTTTTATATGAGGAACTTAAAAGGCCAACAAATTAGGGTGGTGAATAACTGGGAGGCAGAGGCAGGCGATGGAGTTGAGACAGTATAAGAGTAGTTCAGGACAGGCTCCAAAACCACAGAGAAACCCTGTCTCGAAAAACCAAAAAAAAAAAAAAAATTAGAACTATTAGAAAATAGGAAAAGGGCCAGCATCAAGTGGGAGCAAAGGAAGTTCAGTTAATAGGGACAGTGTAAATATGACCAAAATATATGTATATATAAATGAGCAAGTGCTACCACGTCATAACGAAATCCTGTAGTTTGCACAACTGATATATTCTGATTTTACTTTAAATAAAAATAAGATAATTACTGCAAAAGAAGATGAAAACAACCAAAGGAAAAAAATCAGTGTTTCTCAAAATCAACTACAGAGCCAATTCCTTTAAGAAGGCACAAATGTCAGTCCCAAGAGGGAATGTTGACACATTCCTTTCTGCAATATGTCATCTTATTTAGAGTTTAAGTGCTAAAGACCACCATTCCCTCAATCATTCACTAGCTCACTAATCCACTTATTCATTTAAGAAATAAATAAGTTCTAAGAATACTTCTAAATATTTAGGAATAAAGCAGTGAACAAATCCAACAAAATTCCTTACAGTATAGCTTATTCATCATTGAGAAGAAATGTAATTTTAATAATAAGTATATAGTGTCAGGTGATTAAGTTCTAGGAAACAAAAATAAGCAATAAGAGAATAATAATTAAAAACCTGTATTGAATAAATGGATGATATTGGATGAAGATAATATTATCAAAATAGTGAAAGAATTTCATGACACAGCTGTATTACCACTACACAGAAAACAGAGGTGGGAGGGTCAGAAGTTTAAGGTCATTCCTGCTAGTCTGGGCGACATGAGATTCTGTTTCAAAAATAAACTAACAGATTTCATAAAAAAGAAAGAAAAAAAGAGCATGAAGAAATGTATGTTTCTATACATTATTGGTGGGGACATTTACTAGTGCAACCTCTGTAAAGGATATTTACCAAAATATAAAATTTGTGTATATTTAACTCACAAAATCTAAAGTATTTACAAACACATTTCTATATAATGTAGTCATAGGTATGTAAAAGACTATTTTTACAGTCACACTTATACCAAAATGGAGAAACAAGACCACAAATAACTTTAATGTTTCCTAATAGGCAACTTACTAAATACAATATGAATATTCAAAGAAAGAGAAGTCTATATACATCTGACACAGAAAATGAATTGAAATGCATTTTGTGATGTTGATCTGGAAATTTTCCAAGATACAAAACACAAGAAAGAGCAAGTATTATTTTAAAAAATAAAAACATGGACATAATGTTTTCACGCATCTACAACACCTCTGAAAGGAATCACAGCTTAATTCCAAGAAGTAGGATAAAAGGCTCAAGTTATACTGTCAGTTTTCACTGTCCGATTCTAAAATTTCACTACCTACATTTTATTTTCAGAGAAGTGGAAAGCACTGATACAAACAGCATTCATTTTACACAGATTTGAAGCCCCTTAGTGCATTAGCTTGGTGATCAAAATAAATATTGACCAAGTCCTGTGAGAATGGACAGTGCAAACATATTACGCCAACAAATTCTCGACGGGTTCTAAATTAAATCTGACGGATGACTAAAGCAAACCCATTAGGGGCATAATGAGCAAACCACGGCTTCAGATCCTTATTTAAAGAAAAAATACACATACTAACCAATGTCGTTGTTCAACAATAGAAGTATTTAGGATGTGACACTAATATAGAATCTGTGACCTGGTTATATTTGAGAAGTAACTTTCACATAATATGTTTAGGTATCCATTTTTGATACGCATAATAATCAAAAGCATTAAAAAGTAGAACCAGGTGTACTGGTCCATACCTGTAATTTCAACACTTGGGAACCAGAGACAGGAGGATCAGAAAATCAAGAAAATCAAGATAATCTTTTTAGTTTTCCTATTTTCTCTCTCTCTGTCTCTCTGTCTCTCTCTCTGTCTCTCTCTCTCTCTCTCTCTCTCTCTCATTGTTCCTTTAAAGCTGCTCAAATAGGAGCTGCTATGATTCTTATGAGTGCTCTGTTTTCGCTAGACAGCCATCGTAGAGCTGCACTCATGTAGCATTGCCCCAATAACCAATTTTGACTCTGGTATATAGCTGTTGCACTACTGAGAAAGCAATTTTTTTAAAATGACAGTAGTTTGGTGTATACTAGAATGTCCATGGATTGAGAAAACCATTGCTCTAAAGTTGTTTTGACATAAAGCATTATTTTCCCAGGGCTGTACCATAAGCTGGTTAATAATGAGGAATCTGAGTGATTTGGAATCAAATAAAGCTGACATGCATCTCCAGCAACACAGTACTATAATGGCTTGTTTCATTGCAGGTGGCAATAAAGCCTAGATGGCAATATATAAACTAATTCCCAGCTTGATTCCATCCAATTTTTGATAAAGCTACGCAAATGCTGTGTGTATTGTCCTTACTTATTCAGCAGAATGTACACGGAGATATTACTTGTTTTTTTAAAAGTATGATAGGCAAAAGATTATCTAATCATTTGAATATTCCCATAAAGACTTCGATAAGAAAGGTAAGGCATATGTTGGAATTTTAATATCCTGTGACTGAGACTCATTTAAAGATAATCTTCACATGAAAATTTTACCCAGACTGATCAATCAAATGATACAAATACACATAAATTACACTATAAGTGTATGGAGAATTATGATTGCCACAGAGTGAAATATTCCACCTTGATAAAAATAGTATTATGTATTCAGTACAGAATATTTTATGAAACCTGAACGATAAAATAAACTTGCATGTGTTAAGAAATCTGCCATGCAATGTAGCCATATTATGAAAACCAGGGGTTGATTTTCCTTATGATTCTCTATGTTTCCACCTCCACAGTAATTTACTCTGATTTGTAGATGATTCCTCTATGGGTATTTTTGCAGCTTTCAGATTTAACATTTCCTATAGCAATCTTATAAAAATTCCTCATTGATCATTAGGTACTATTCACAGATAGGATGACATTCTGGTGTGGTCTTTTAGACTGCTGACATCTCAAGCAGGATTTAAACCCATATGACCAAGGAGGAGATAGATTATATGATGAAAATTCAGAGTCAAATTTCAAGCAATCTTTTATTTTTTAGTGGGATTCCAGCCTATTATTCAAGTTCGGGCTATAACAATTTGTCCCTCCCTAACAAGAGTTTGCCAGGACTTAGGGCTGTTGAAAGATGTTAGAAAATTAACCTGTAATTCAGAATTTTAAATGTTAATTAGAAAGCAAGATATTCATCTGAATAACTTAAAAGATTTCTATGTGAAGTTAAGGCTTTGAGTCAGGTCTCGCATCATAACTTGTTAAAACAACAGAGAAAGACAGATTCTGAGACGACTGAGAGTTCCCAATGGACCCAAATGAGCATAATCAGACAGATACCAGCTCTGGTTGGCCACAGAATATATTTCTACATCAAATGGTGGGAAAGTGCTTATAGACTCTCTGATGGTTAGGGCTGAGTCTGGAGCAAAGCTAGCACACAGTGTTGCCGTCATAAGCTGGTAAAATCAAAAGTCAAATGATGATTCAAATGTGTTATAATTTTTCACAGTCCAAATGTTATGGTCTAGAAATTAAAGTCAGGCAACATGTGATTTCAACCTATCTTTTGGGAACTGCCTTATATGAATCCATTTCTACCACTTTACAAATTAGTCTGGTAAATTTTGAGGCAAGTCTTTTTATGCCTTATTATTTTATGTGATTATTTTCTCCAATATTGATCAGAGTATTAAATATCCTTCATCACCTCTCCATCTAATAAAAATGTGTTCAGATAAAATGATATAGTTGAAGACACTGCTATAAATTATCATCCTGTTTTCATAGAACATTTATTACTTAGTTTTTACGTATATTCCTTTCTTTGTAATCAAGAATACATCAATTCATGCTAAATTCAGTTTTAGAAATATTATACTTTTGTCCTCTTAAGTATTTAAAAAAAATTTCCCACAATTGTAATTCACTTACTTATATGGGCTCTACATTTAAAATATTTCAAAATGTATAAGATTGTTAAGTAACAGTTTTCAGCTTTACAATATCAACAAACTAGTCCTACATTAATTCACAGATACAGAAGCAATGAATTTCTTCTTACCCTCATAATCTTGGAATACATTTTAGTTTTCATGACATACAACCCATAAACAACAAAAAAATGTTGAATTCCTTTTCTTAGGAACTGAAATAAGCCCTGCTAAGATTTTTAATTTATTTAGATGCCAGATTAAAGTATTAATTAGAATACTAATTACAAGAGATATTAACTTATCAGGTCTCTGCTTTTTTCTGCACTTATTGCTTTAATTACTGTTTTATTGACAAATATTGGGGAGGACTTGTAAATTAGCAAGTAGTGCATATACTAGGGTCAGTTTATGATAGATGCCATGTCAGAGTAAATTATGATCCACAGAAACAGTTTCTCCGAAGTCCTTCATTGCACATTAAACAAGCCTTCCTTGTGTTTGGGGGTGCTCTGTTGAAAACTAAGACTATCATTTAAGCTTCAGATGGTATTATCAGTTCCCAAGGGTGACTCACAAGCATACTGTCAAAGGTGGTGCGTTATAGGGAGCAAGCTTGCATTTCTCACCAGCGTTGGTTCATGTTTTCTGAATTCTGATTTTCCTTCACGTATATTTTTCTCTCAGAGGGGAACAGATCTTCCTGGTCCTTTAAAAATGATTTAATTCTTAATGCTGAAATCTCAGCAGTCGTGAGCTGTTGTTCAACACAAACCATAGCGCACGAGTCAAGGCTAGAAGTACTGCCGTGAACAATCTGAATTCCAAAGAGAGATTCCCAGGTGAAGAGGATACAGCAAAATGAGAATCATTGTAAATGACAAGGTGGTGGCATCCCCTCTTGATATCCATTTCTCTCTTTCATGAACGGATTGTTCCCTAGAGAAACAAGCACATTTTTGGCAAGCTAAGCAGTGAGAGCATTGCAATTTTACAGGAGATAATAAATCTAGCCTTATGTTATTGTTATCCAGATTTAACAACCCAGACAGGAGTGGAGATTGTCTTTGTTGCCTTGGAACCCTATTTAAATGACAACTTATAAAGACATTCAGGGCATGCATATTCCAAGAGGTCATAAATACTACCTGAGTGGCAACACCCTAACCCATGGAAAGAATTTTTTGGTCCCGTGGAGATCAAAACCCATTTGAACATCTTTACTACATAGCAGACAAACTACACCTTCAAACAACTTCACCATAAGTCCTCGTAAATACAAGAGAAGAAATATAGATGTTTCATGAGCAATGTGAACAGAAAGTTTTATCTATAAGAATGAATGCATACCTCACTCATGGTAGAAAGGGTTCTCATTTTTCAGAGATCAAAATTTTCCACAACTTTTTTTAACCTGAAAGATTTAAATTTATTTCATAAAAAGTGTTTCTGAGAGAGGATCACCATTACGTACCATGGGATACAAAGACTGTGTTTAGCAGTGCACAGGGCTAGTTGCTACTTAAGTCTGTTCTCAGTGATAAACCAATGATTTTCCAATGATTTTATTGACTTTGCTTATTGTTCTACAGAAGTTGAGCAAGAACAAGAAAGTTACACAGACTTAGTCTTCTTGATATTTGTTTGAATTTTTTCTCTCATCCTTTTGTAAATTTAAGTTTTTATAATTCTTTAAGAATTTCATACAAAAAAATTCATATGTATATTTCCATAATATTCTTTCCTGTCCCCTAAATTTTTCTTCCTTGCCCACCCAATTTCATAGATTATTTTTCTCTGAAAGAAGGAAAGGAAGGAAAGAAGGGAGGGAGGGAGGAAGGAAAAGAGGGAAGATGGAAGGAAACCACTATAAAATATGGAGTTTCATTTGTATTTGCCAGCTATTCAGGAGCATGGAGTCTGCCCTGGAATGTGGTTTTTCTACTCAGTGTCATTCCATTGAAGAAAATTGATTTTCACTCTCTCGGTGACTATCGCTTATAAAAAGCTTCTTGGCTAAGCGTGGGACCCTGTGACCACTTTTCATTCTCCATGTTGAAATTTTGTCTGACTAAAGCTTGTGCAGGTCTCGCACATGCAGTGACAGTATCTGTGAGTTCATATGCTCACCCGCCCTACTGTACCTGTAAAAACGCTATGTTCTTAAAATTGTCTACCACCTCTGATCCTTATAATTTTTCTGTCCTGTCTTCCCAGAGATCCCTATGTCTTGAGGGCAGGAGTATGATAAAGACATCCCATTCATGGATGAATACTCCAAAAGCTCTTAACTCTGAACAGTGTCCAATTTGGGGACACTGTGACAATTGCTATCTACTGCAAGGAGAAACTTCTCTGATGAGAGTTGAGCAATGCATCGATATCCTAAAACTTTTTAATCTTCCCAAAGTCACCTACTTTTTCTGTTTTGAACTATGCATTATAACATGATTTTGATCTTTAAGAATAATGTTAAAAATAGGATACCAAAAGGCCAGCACAGTTTCAATGAAATACAAGTATTATAGAGCATATAGAAGAAGCAGGAACACATTTTCAAGTTATGTTCAAGCAGGAAGAAATGAAATTGGAGAATGGCAATCAAAAGGTGCATCAATCGAGTTTCTAATTGATATAAGAAATTACAGGGCGAGGTGAAAGAAGGTTGACAATAGAATGAGAGAGGACATTTCAGAAGTGACAGCCCTAAACCAACAAGAGAATATGTGCTGTGTTAGCTAAGTGGAAAGTTGATCCCAGGTAGGTTAAGAAATATAATTTATCAGCAGAACATGAAGAAGAAAGAAGTGTCGGGCAAGCACAAAGGTAGATACTGGTGTGACAAACTATGGATATATTTCATGCTTATCCCCAAGCTTTCAACAATGGGAATAAACATCACCAGATGGAAGTGAGAGTTGGGTGAAAAGAAAGGTTGAGAAACCAAGGAGAAAAAATAAAGGGATAAGAGAAAGTGTCTAAGATTTCTGACAGTGATGTCTGCCCTATGTGTCTGCGTTAGCTATACCTGAACATGAGGGCACCTACTGATTCACTTCTAATACATACAAAATAGGATACCAGCCCTAAAATTATGTCACAAAAATGACTATGACTTCAATTTCTCTTATCCATGTTAAACTGTTCTTTGGAAAGGTCCATTTTTGAGGAAATACCATATTTCACGAGAAACCAGTAAAGAATCAAAGCTTGTGACCAATTGAGAGCTTAGAAATAGATCCACCCTGAAATAGGATTAGCAGGATACAAGTGATCTGATGAGGGAGTTTGAAAAAATGGGGCTTTAATTAGAGAGAGGGAACAGAGACAAATACAGAAGGAGAGAGTAAAATAAGAGTAACTGTGTCCAAAAAGGTCATAAAGAATCATATTATTTGCGTGTTCTCTCTCTGTTGTTTAATTAAACTCTCTTCCTGAAATACCTATAACATATGTAAACTGGTATTTAAATATACGTATGTAGTTTAAATGAAGTTTTACCATTTGAGTTAACAATGCTTCCTCCAAGAGCCAAATACAACCTACCAAAAATCACAGTACCAGTCATCAGAAGCCCTGCTTTGAGTTGGTCAGGGTTATACAATATTTTTCCAAAACATTAAAAGGTGTGTATGCTTCTCTTGGTTGCCCCCCAGAAGTGGGAGATACGTCCCTATTGCTGAGGACACCATGAACTTTAGCCACAGGACCCAAACGCCACTGAACTATAATAGATCTGACCATCTAATCCCTGAGAATTAGCTTTCATGGTCCCATAAGTCACTTTACAAGCTTTCCAATGAGAGAAGCAACCAATAGTCCTTCCCAGCTATAATACCTGTGAACCACAACCACCAACAGGGCAGGATAGCACTAGTGATGCAGTAGTGGTGTGCATACCTTGGTAGTAACCAACAGCTCTCTAAATGGACCAAAGACCCACTCAACAAGAGGGAAATTATGCCTGGATGGAAACCTACCCAGTACATAAGGATATTGAAGTTATTGGTCTTGAAGGAGAACATACAACTACCACTTCACTAAACCAATATAATTTTAACTATATCTTAAATATTTAGCTTTATACCCAAAGATGAGTATAGTTCTCACTCCTTAGCAAGAGAACTTCTTTTTGCAATATATGGAGACTACTACCCAAAACCACAACTGATCAACATGCAGAGTTGTAGGACCCAGTCCCAACTGATACATCTACAACATAAGTCCTGAACCTAAGGCTAGGGTATCATTGCAGAAACAGAGACAGAAAGATTTTAAGAGCCAGAGTAATAAGAAGCTACACTCATGAAGTCTCACCAATAAAGCTGAGTAAGGATGACATCAATAGACATGTTAACACTGAAAAGAGCCATGAAGTTCCAGGTGAAGACTAAAATACAGGCAACTCAGAAATGATGAGAGATGAGAAAGTTTCTTCCTCAGAGAAGACACCAATTGTCTATAAATACCAAATGCACAGGCCTGAAAATATGAGCATACAAGTCTCATCATATGACTGAGTTGTTGTATTCATATGTTTAGAAATATGTGTGTCTACAAAACAACAATTAAAGGAAGAGACCATGAATTTAAAAAAAAAAAGCCTAGAAGAGGTAACTGGCAGAGTTTGGAAAGAGGAAAAGAGAGATAATTATACTGTAATTGCAAAGAAGAAACACTATATAGAGAAAAGGAAATAGATACTTCCCATGAATGCCTCAGAAGACTATGGTCCTGAAAATCTTTTTAATTTGTATTCAAATTTTTGACCAACTGAATCTGTGTTATAGTTTACACCATTAAGCTCTTAAATATTGCAGTAATGAATTATATGACCATAGATCACTAATACAAACAGTATATAATAGTCAACCAGGAAATAAACTATAATTGGAATCATGCCCAATGGTGAGAAAGCTTAAATAAAACTCAGTGAATATGTATTTATTTCCACATCCAGAGAAGTGATTTTAAGCTTGGGAATTTTGCAGACAAGCATTATAAAATGAAAGCAAAGAAGTTGAAGCATTTGAAAGGAATGGGTGTAGTCCTTAACTGTAGGGTTTAGTTTGAGCAAAGAGATCATTAAGAAGAGAAAGTAAGAGAAAAGATTAACAGATAATAGTTCCAGGAGGAAGATATATTTGGATTAAAGAAAATTGGAAAGAGACTGTGGTGGTTGCAAAAAGAAGGTCTGAGAAAGAGTTTGAGGGCTGCATTGTTGACAAGTTCTACAATCAGTACTACAATGGGAACATGAAAACCAGTGTGTATGGAAAGGAAGGATAACGATGGCCTCACAAAAGATATCTCAGTGGTGCTTATCCCAGGGCATTTGGTGTTAAAATTATTAATGCAGAATAAGAATTATAAAATATAGAAATGTAGGGTAAGAATATAAAACTTTGAGAATATTTAGAAATGAACCAGAAGATAGTAGATCACTGCATAGTAGTGAATAGTAGATAAAAGATGATATCATTATAGCATGAGAATAAAAGTTGGTTTTTAGGAAACTGGATGAGATTCACTGCCTAAATAAAAAGTGTCATAAAGGATATCTCTAAGTAAAGTAAAAAATTTCTCCAAAATGTTACTATTGAATCGCTTTTAACAAGAATAATGAGTACTTTACAATATGCCCAACTTTGTCCAAGAAATGTTTTTTAATGCTTAAATTATAGCTAATTGTGCTAATTAGTACCATATACTCTCCCCCATTAGAATATAAACCATTATTTTGGATGAGTACTATGCTATCTATATTCTATAATTAAATCCTAAGTCATGATGCTGTAATAACTGCACATATTGCCTTTCAGTTGTATTCTCAACACTAAGCCATACCAATACATTAGGTGATTCATAAAAGTTGGATGTTGGATATATTAAAAGGAGTTATTTTCAAGCCATTTTAAATCAAGTGCAAAGTATATTATTTGCTATTGAGCACATTGTCGAGACATTATTCTTCTCTCTCTCTCTCTCTCTCTCTCTCTCTCTCTCTCTCTGTGTGTGTGTGTGTGTGTGTGTGTATGTGCGTGTGTGTGTCCTCTTACGTGTGTGGGTGCAGATGTATATTTGGGTGCATATGAACATGTGTACAATGAGTGTGGAGGCCAGAACATAACCTTGGATGACATTAGCAGGGTAGTCAGGAATAACAGTGAGAGCTCCGTGTATCACTATTTATTTAATCCTCACAAGGCCTGATATTCTGACCAAGCTTGCGACAACGGACAGAGCAGTAAAGGGTAAAAACAAAGACCCAATGCTATATGGTAAATAGCAGAGAGAACCAGGATTCTTATGCGAGCACTTAGACTGGAAACATTCAGTCATTAATGTAAAGGTGCACAGCAATGAAAAAGACTTATTTCACATGGTCCGACACACACCATTATGGGATCATTAGAGACTGAAGGTGTTACGAATAGTAAGAGAATGGAAAAGAGACAGAAGAAACACTTCATTGATTCTGAAGTGTTTCAAACACCAGTGCTGAAGCTATGCATAACTCAGACAACCACAGAGATGCATAAAGGGGGTCAACCTGTGAATAAAAGTCTCAATGTTTCTGAATACTCAATCGCTAAAACAAGCCAGCAAACTTGAAGCAATCTTCGACAGTATTTCCAAAAGTGGATCATTTAAACACTGTAGAGAACATAAATGAGCAAGGCATGCCTTGTAGTACATGACTATCATTGGAGGTGGTTTTGACAGACATAAGGTTAAAATAAATAAAAATGTCTTACATTTTTAATCAAATAAGTCTCTAAATTTAATATAGGGTTTACATTAGTTTCAGCAGAATGAATTTCATTTTAATGTTATTTTAGCATGTAACCTTTTATTCATCCTTTTAACATACCAGATATGCCCTTAAATATAAATCCTGCATCTCATCCTAGAAATGTAATATGGCATTCAGAGAATTGTAATTTCCTGCAAAGAGTACAGAAACATCACTTTTTATCACCCTCGAAATGTTACTTAGGACTTAAGGAGATGGCAGTTTCATTTTTTTTCCTATGTCTTCCTTTTTTCTTATTCAATCTTTTCTCATACAATAAATCCCAACCACATACTCACCTTCCTCCTCTCCTTCCAGTTCCCTCCCCAGATCCACCACCCCTCTGTTTCCCTTCAAAAATATAAAAAGCAGGCATCCAGGGATATGAACCAAATACATCATAGCAAGATGCAATAAGATTAAGCAAAAGCCCTCATATCAAGGCTGGGTAAGGCAACCCAATAGTGCCAAAAGAGTAGAGAGACCCCACTCCCAATGTTAGGAGTCACACAAGAACACCAAGCTAAACAACCACAGCATGTATACAGAGGACCTAGCACAGACCCATATAGGTTCTATGGTTTGCCCCTTCAGTCTCTGTGAACCTCTCTAAGCTCTCTCGGTTGATTCTTTGGACCGTGTTCTCCTGATGTCCTCGACCCTCACGGCTCCTACAATCTTTCCTCCACCTCTTCTGCATGGTTCCCTGAGTTTCACCTAATGTTTGGCTGTAGGTCTCTGCATCTGCTCCCATCAGCTGTTGGAGGAAGCCTCTCTGACAGCTACTGGGCTAGGCAGTTTCTAATGACAAGAAAAGAAATAGTCCGGGTTGTCTAATTTTTCTTCTTCCTAGACTCCAAGACAGATAAGAGAAGGTTATTAGTGCTTGTTGTGTCTTGAGGATGTCTGTAAATCAAAACTGCAACCTAAATGACCTGTATTTAACAGGCTGGAGTAGCGGTTCTCAACCTTCCTAATGATGTGACCCTTTAATACAGTTCCTGCTGTGGTGACCCCAAACCACAATACTATTTTTGTTGCTACTTCATAACTGCAATTTTCTACTGTTATGAATCATAATGTAAATATCTTATATGCAGGATATCTGATATACCATACCATGAAAGGGTTGTCTGACCCACCCAGGGGTTCTTGACCTACAGGTTGAGAACTGCTGGACTAGAGAGAAATTTTATAGAGGAGAATGTTTGAAATTGTTTATTTTCATTGTAAATAGATAGAAAGACAAGAAACAATTAGGAAATACCGAACACATGTCAGTACCATGAATACATTGTTCAGAACAAGCCTGATTATAACACGAAGAAGCTGTTAACTACAACACTAAAATCAAAAGTTTATATGTAATAATAAAAACCCAGAGACAGATATCGGGGTTCAACATAGAGATCAGAGAAGCGAAGCAGCCAAGCCACTAGAGAGCTCTTATCTCTTTGAAATCTGCAGATTGAAAGAGAAGCAAGTTCCTGTCTCATTCCACTTTATAATCCTCTCTAGTGCTGGGATTAAAGGTGTCCACCACTACCACCCAGCCTTTATGTCTAACTAGTGTGGCTGCTGGGATTAAAGGTGTGTGCCACCACTGCCTGGCCTATATGGCTAACTAGTGTGGCTGCTTTGCACTGACCTTCAGACAAGATTTATTTATTTGAATACAAATGAATTATCAGTACATTTATGCATTTAAGTTTATGAGCAAATTGCTGAGCTACTAGCAGTAACTTCTAGAAGTAAACAGTATGCCTGCACAATTTTCTTAATTTTTTAAATTGATAGCTCAATACTTTTACACAATAAATTTTAGTCATTTTCATCCCTAATTCTCCTTTCTCCTCTCTCTCTCTCTCTCCCAATGCTGATGGAACCTGAATGTTTGCATTGTTTTTTGTCTAGAGACTTTTTTTCTAAGCATGAGGAGGCTAATTAGTTATCTACTGGCACAAGCTTATCAGCTTCTACACTAATGAGGAAAATGACATCGCTCCTCCAACAACCTTTAGCTGAAAATACATAGGGAAAATCTAGGCCTTATGCCCCTAACCTATCCATGATGCAGCATAATGTTTGCTTCTGTGCAGGTAATCACTGTTGCAGTGAGTTCATGAGCCCAACAGCTAGATCATGTCAAGAAGACATTATTTCACTGTGTGCTTTCCTGGTTTCTGGCTTTTCATTCCTCCCAGTCTTCTTTAGCAATGCTCCATTAGCCTTGGAGGTGTTAGATAAGTTGTTCCATTTAGGTCTTAACACTCCATCATTACTTATTTCCAACATGGTTTCTGGCTCTTTGTTCCTACCAACCCTCTTCAGCTGTGCTTCATTTGGGTGTTAGGTCTGCACACTCCTCCATCACTTATTTTCAACACTTTCAATCTAATGAAGGCTTGGTATAGTGCCAATCTGTGCACATAAGCATGAATATTTAGAAGACATTGGTATATAACACTTCAGCACAACAATAGTGCAGTAAAGGAGAACCCATGTAACCCTACTGGAGACAGATGTTGGAACTTTACCCAGTAAGCCACAGCCTCATGGCAATACACAGATTAATGGATATGGGTTAATTTAAGATATGAGTTAGCCAGAAATACACTTAAGATATTGGCCACACAGTATTGCAAATAATATGGTTTCTGTGTGATTATTCTGGGGCTGAGGAGCCGGGAACTATCTAGTGGCCTCCTACAACAGTTCAGGTTTCTCACTAAGGCCTATGACCTTCCCCAGACATGGGCTATTTGCCAAGTTGTTGGGTTTTGGGTTTGGTTTGGTTGGTTTTGTTCTTTGTTTTATCTTTACCAAATTCATGGAAACAGGTATGGATTTTCTCTCATGAAGAAGGCCTCAAACAGAATCAGAAGATGGTGTGTTACCCTAAAAAAAGAGACTAGGAGAAAAGAGTAATCATCCACCTAGCTACAAATTCTGCAACCAACAACGTTGATCTGACTGTGAAATTTTATGGCACAATAGTGATGTACATGCATTGGAAGTAACTAACTACTCTCTCATTGCATTTAAAACCCAACTCCATAAAATGAAACCCATGTCTGACATTGCTAAGATGACCAATAATTTAAGACTTGTTATACTTTGGACCTAGGATAAAACCAAATACTACTACTCTGCCAAAGGGATACAGCAAAAAATAACTCCTCAGGAATTCAGCTATACCCATAGATTATCAGAGAATCTTCTTCCTTTGTGATATGGGAACTAATACAGAGACCCAAATCTGGTTAATATGCAAAGAATGAGAGACCTTAGAACACTGAGTCCTAAATGGGATGTATTCATAAACGCTCTCACCTCTAGCCTCAAGGAGTTTTCAGAAGAAGGAATCAGAAAGAAACACTCTCACAGACACAACCAGACAGATACACATATCAACTTTTAGGAACTGTGGCAGCACAAATAGTAGTCTTTTCAAGTTTTTAGTCATGGGAATCCAAGAAACTCCCAAAACAATATAAGCTATTGCTGTTGTACTTAGTTGCCTCCCAGAAGTTGTAAGTCCCTATTAAAAACACACCATGTACATTGGACAGAGGACTCAGAAGATTCAAGCTAGAACTGACTTTCAAGCCTCCTTCTTGAAAACTAGCTTCCATATAACTGTGGAAGGTACTGTCCAAACTGACACTGGGAACAAGCAATGAGCAGTCCTACCCAGTAGTGAACCCCATAATGGCCAGATGGCTAGATACCTCCAAGAGTATAATAGTGGCAATTACATCATGGTGGTAATCAGCAGCTATTTAATTGGACTGAAGACTGTACAGTAGAAGAGAAGTCATGTTGGATGCTATAAACCTAACCAACTACCCATGACTAGGTTGTCAATGGGCCCTAAAGGAGACCCTACGACTGCTACTTCCTAAACCAATATAGTTTATAGTTGCGTTTTCAATACACATTCTTATACCCATAGTTAAATGTATCTCTCACCCCTCATCCAAGATGCTTCTTTTTACAAGAAATTGATACCATTACAACAAGCTAGAACATCTCACAATACAGAGAACTGGATTATAACCACAGGATGCCCAGTACCAGAGGGTTTATCCATGACATAACCCTTACACTTAATTTTCAGGGAACACCACTGAAGAGAGAACAGAAAGAGTGTAAAAAGCCAAAGGAATAGACCAGCTAACATCAGATACTGTCTTTTATATGTGACAGAGAAGCAGCACCCATAAAATTTTAGTAATATGATAAGCCTAAACATCACAGCACCAGTTGACCTTCCAATATGGATGGGAAAAATCTCACAAGCCTCCACCCTTAGATGACAAGCTGCTGCAAGCAGGTAATAACTTCTAAAAGAGGGAAAATGAATCTTCCCTAGGTATAAACTCTCTAGTGTGTTACCCAATACCCTGTGATCAGCCCAAAAAAACATGCAGGTGATACTAAATGGATGAAGCATATTGTGCTTACATACTTATATGTATGTATATTATAGCAATAATAACTGAAGAAGAAAAATAATAGAGATAATACATGAAAGTAGAAGCCGGGCTTGGAGACAGAGGAAGAGCAACAATAGTAGAGGGTAGGATGTGATAAAAGGAGATTGAAGATGATCAAGGTACACTATATACTTATATGAAATTTAATCATGAAACTTAATCTATTATAAAAGTAATAAATGCTAATAATAATGAGGTAAAAGCAAAAATAAAAATACAGAATAATATTCTACTTTTTGTAGAAATGCTTTCTCTCCTCAATTTGTAGTTAATACTCAATATTAAGCCCAATAGCAATCTTTAAAATCTGAAATTAAAATTTAGTATTCTCTTCTTTCTGGTCACAAATTCCTTTCCTTCATATGCCAAGAACTAAATTATAATCTTTATAACACTGATTATTTCTGCCACTGAATTATGAAGTATCTAACTAGAAGATGAGAATACACAGATATCTTCTTATTGACTGGAAATTTATTTATCCTGCTTTCTCTTTGAATGAAATACTTGTCATTTTATTTATTACTAACTGTGTATATTTAAAAGTTCTTGAAAACAGTATTGCATGTAAGTGTAAGTACATTTTATGTAGAATGAAACTTAAAATACAGGTTAACAATTTACAAACAGAAATGAGACAAATAGATTGCCAATTTAAAAAAAAAATCTAATATCTCCAGTGTGACCTGTCATTGGTATTTTTAATCTTAGTCAATCTGACAGGTGTAAGATGGACTCTCAGAGTCATTTTGGTGTAAAATGGATGTTGTGTGACATTTTGATTATGTTCTGACAAACAAAGCTTGCCTAGAGTCAGAGGGTGGAGCTAGGCACTAGTTGACCATAGAGGTTTGTTAGACTGAGGACAGATGCGTACAGGAAGTAGCAAGGTGGGGCTGAAGGATGGTCTTGGCTATTTTTATCAGAGGAAATGGAGAGGTAGAAAGTAACTACAGCTTCATCCCTGTTTCTCTGATGTTTCAGGTTTTTACCCCTTATCTGGTTTCTGCTTTTTTATTAATAAAAAATAATTAGATTAATGTTACATATGGAGCCCAAATTTTGGGCCATGAATTCACCAGATAGCTCCTTGTCCATGGTTTTTGCTGCTGCTGCCATCCACTAGAGCTGTATACGGTAGCTGCACCCTATAGAGTTGCCACAACACTGCCGACGGATTTTTGAGTTATTGACCAAGCATTTATAAATAATATCAAGCATCTATGTTGGTTATGTGGGAGCAGGTGGTTGGGATAGGAAACATCCATTTACATTTTGATTTGCATTTTCCTGATGGCTAAGGATATTGAACATTTCTTTAAATGTTTCTTGGCCTTTCAAGATCCTGCTCTTGAGAATTCTCTGTTTAGATCTGTACCCCATTTTAAGTTGGATTTTTTGGTTTTGTTTTTTGAATTGTGGGGTTGGTAAAGATCTTTTTCCATTCTGTAGGCTGCCGTTTTTGTCCTGTTAACAGTGTCCTTTGCCTTTCAGAAGATTTTCAGTTACATTAGGTCCCATTCATTGTTAATCTTAAAGTCTGCACAACTGGTGTCCTATTCAGGAAGTTGTCTCCTTTGCCAATGTGTTCAAGGCTATTCATCACTTTCTCTTCTATCAGGTTCAGTGTATCTGGATTTCTGTTGAAGTCTTTCATCCATTTGGACTTAGTTTTGTGCAGGGTGATAGATATGAATCTATTTTCATTCTTCTACATGCTGACGTTCAATTATGCCAGCACCATTTGTTAAAAATTCTTTCTTTTGGTTCGCGGGACGCCCAGGCAGTGGGGAGATCGGATCCGGGTGCCAGGAGGGCCATCGCTGGGGTGAGTGAGTTTCTGGCGCGGCGGCAGCCCGGGACAGGGAGCTCAGACGTTCCCCACCCCTCCTGCACTCCCTGGTCAGTCTGCGGGGGCTGTACTCCTTGATACCTCTTCTCCATTACTGTCCCACCCAACTTGCATCCAAGGCCCTCCGCACTACCTCTGACCCCCCTCCCCTCTTTGAACCACACAACAGCTCCCAGCTCAGCCTGTTTGGGCGCTGGGACAGGGTCCGAATTGGGAGGGCATTCGGGAGGGTGGTGGCTCCTTTGTCTAGGTGGCCGGCCTGCACCAAGCGGGCCTGGCCCTTTGTTCGCGGGGACGCCCAGGCAGTGGGGAGATCGGGATCCGGGTGCCAGGAGGGCCATCGCTGGGGTGAGTGAGTTTCTGGCCGCGGCGGCAGCCCGGGACAGGGAGCTCAGACGTTCCCCACCCCTCCTGCACTCCCTGGTCAGTCTGCGGGGGCTGTACTCCTTGATACCTCTTCTCCATTACTGTCCCACCCAACTTGCATCCAAGGCCCTCTGCACTACCTCTGAACCCCTCCCCTCTTTGAACCACACAACAGCTCCCAGCTCAGCCTGTTTGGGCGCTGGGACAGGGTCCGAATTGGGAGGGCATTCGGGAGGGTAGTAGCTCCTTTGTCTGGGTGGCCTGCCTGCCCTGCGGCAGCGAGGTCGGCCCTTTGTTCGCGAGACACCCAAGCAGCAGGGAGATCAGATCCAGGTGCCAGGAGAGACATCACTGGGCAGATCAAGCTCAGCAGGACGGACCTTGCTTCCACACTGAAGAGATACACCCAGAGGCTCAGTCACAGCAAAAACTGGACCAAGACACCAGGCCTCTCTTGGCTTCATTTGAAAGAGGAGATGGGAAGGCGCCAATGCAAGAATTCCTCCAACAACCTGAAAGGCAACATGACATCACCAGAACCCAGGGATCCCGAAATAAGAAGAAGTGTACACCCTACTCCAGAAGAAGTAGAAGAAATCGACCCAAAAGTGAATTTTTTGAAAATAATAGAAGACCTTAAACAGGAGGTGAAAAACTGCCATAAACAATTAGAGATTACAAACAAAAAGGTAGAGGAAATGAATAAATCGCTCAAAGATACCCAAGAAAACCAAGAGAAACAAGAAAATGCAATCAAACAGGTAAGGGAAATGGTTCAAGACCTGAAGAATGAAATGGAAGTAATGAAGAAAACACAAACCGAGGGAAGGTTGGAGATGGAAAATCTGGGTAAACGAACAGGAACTACAGAGACAAGTACTACCAACAGATTACAAGAGTTAGAAGAAAGAATGTCAGACACTGAAGATACCATAGAGAAAATTAACACACTGATCAAAGAAAACAGCAAAACCAACAAATTCTCATCACAAAACATTCAGGAAATATGGGACACAATAAAAAGACCAAACCTAAGAATAATTGGGATACAAGAAGGAGAAGAAGTACAGCTCAATGGTTCAGAAAATATATTTAATAAAATTATAGAAGAAAACTTTCCCAGCCTAAAGAAAGATATTCCTTTGAAGGTTCAAGAAGCATACAGAACACCGAATAGACTGGACCAGAAAAAAACATCTCCTCGCCACATAATAATCAGAACACAAAACATCCAGAATAAAGAAAGAATATTAAGAGCTGCAAAGGAAAAAGGTCAAGTTACTTATAAAGGTAAACCTATCAGACTTACTCCTGACTACTCTATGGAAACCATGAAAGCCAGAAGGTCCTGGATAGATGTACTGCAGAAGCTAAGAGAACATGGATGCAAGCCCAGACTACTATACCCAGCCAAGCTTTCGTTCACTATAAATGGAGAAAACAAAATTTTCCAGGATAAAAACAAATTTAAACAATACGTAGCCACAAATCCAGCCTTACAGAAAGTAATAGAAGGAAAATCACAAACCAAGGAGACCAACAATGACCACAATAACTCAAACTTCTAGACACCCTTTACCAGCGCAACTAAAAGAAAGCAAACACACAAACCCTATGACTAAAAAAGTGACCAGAGTTAGCAACCACTGGTCATTAATATCCCTTAATGTCAATGGACTCAACTCACCTATAAAAAGACACAGGCTAAGAGATTGGATACGCAAACAGGATCCAACATTCTGCTGTTTACAAGAAACACACCTCAACCACAAAGATAGGCACCTACTTAGAGTAAAGGGATGGGAAAAGGTTTATCAAGCAAATGGACCTAAGAAACAAGCTGGTGTGGCCATACTAATTTCTAACAAAGTTGACTTCAAACTTAAATCAATCAGAAGAGATGGAGAGGGATATTTTATACTCATAACAGGAACAATTGATCAGGATGAGGTCTCAATCCTGAATATCTATGCCCCTAATATAAAAGCACCCACATATGTAAAAGAAACATTACTAAAACTCAAAGACGCCATCAAACCGCACACACTAATAGTGGGAGATCTCAACACGCCTCTTTCACCAATGGACAGGTCAATCAGACAGAAACCTAACAGAGAAATAAGAGAATTAATGGAGGTATTGAATCAAATGGACTTAACAGACATCTATAGAACATTCCACCCAAATAGGAAAGAATATACCTTCTTCTCTGCAGCTCATGGAACCTTCTCGAAAATTGACCACATCCTCGGTAACAAAGCAAACTTCCACAGTTACAAAAAAATATCCATAACCACCTGTGTCTTATCAGATCACCACGGACTAAAGTTAGAATTCAACAACAATGCTACCCCCAGAAAGCCTGCAAACTCATGGAAACTGAATAGTCAACTATTGACCCACACCTGGATTAAAGAAGAAATAAAGAAAGAAATTAAAGTCTTCCTTGAATTCAATGAAAATAAAGAATCAACATACTCAAACTTATGGGACACTTTGAAAGCAGTCCTAAGGGGAAAGTTCATAGCCCTTAGTGCCCACTTAAAGAAAACAGAGAAAGCATACATTGGAGACTTAACAGCCCACCTGAAAGCTCTAGAAAAAAAAGAAGCAGACTCACCTAGGAGGAGTAGAAGACTGGAAATAGTCAAACTGAGGGCTGAAATCAACAAAATAGAAACACAGAAAACAATCCAAAGAATCAATGAAACAAAAAGCTGGTTCCTGGAGAAAATCAACAAAATTGATAAACCCCTATCCAAACTAATCAAACGGCAGAGAGAGAATCTGCAAATTAATAAGATCAGAAATGAAAAGGGGGACATAACCACAGACATAGAGGAAATTCAGAGAATCATTAGATCTTACTACAAAAGCCTGTATGCCACAAAACTGGAAAATGTAAAAGAAATGGACACTTTTTTAGATAAATACCATATACCAAAGTTAAATCAGGACCAGGTGAGCAATCTAAATAGACCTGTCAGTCGCGAAGAATTAGAAGCTGTTATCAAAAACCTCCCTACCAAAAAAAAGCCCAGGACCAGACGGTTTCAATGCGGAATTCTACCAGAATTTCCAAGAAGACCTAATACCTATACTCCTTAAGGTATTTCACAATATAGAAACAGAAGAGTCATTGCCAAATTCCTTTTATGAAGCTACCATCACTCTGATACCAAAACCACACAAAGACTCAACCAAGAAAGAGAATTACAGGCCAATCTCACTCATGAACATCGACGCAAAAATCCTCAACAAAATACTGGCGAACCGTATCCAAGAATACATTAGAAACATTATCCATTATGATCAAGTAGGCTTCATACCAGAGATGCAAGGCTGGTTCAACATACGAAAATCTATCAATGTAATCCATCATATAAATAAACTGAAAGAAAAAAACCATATGATCATTTCATTAGATGCTGAAAAAGCTTTTGACAAAATTCAACATCCCTTTATGATAAAAGTCTTGGAGAGATTAGGGATACAAGGGTCATACTTAAATATAATAAAAGCTATTTACAGCAAACCGACAGCTAACATCAAATTAAACGGAGAGAAACTCAAAGCCATCCCACTTAAATCAGGAACACGACAAGGCTGTCCACTCTCTCCATACCTCTTCAATATAGTGCTTGAAGTTTTAGCAATAGCAATAAGACAACATAAGGGGATCAAGGGGATTCGAATTGGAAAGGAAGAAGTTAAACTTTCGTTATTTGCAGATGATATGATAGTCTACATAAGCGACCCCAAAAACTCCACCAAAGAACTCCTACAGCTGATAAACACCTTTAGTAATGTGGCCGGATACAAGATCAACTCCAAAAAATCAGTCGCCCTCCTATACACAAAGGATATGGAAGCAGAGAGGGAAATCAGAGAAGCATCACCTTTCACGATAGCCACAAACAGCATAAAATATCTCGGGGGTAACTCTAACCAAAGAAGTGAAGGATCTATTTGACAAGAACTTTAAGGCATTGAAGAAAGAAATTGAAGAGGATACCAGAAAATGGAAGGATCTCCCTTGCTCTTGGATTGGGAGGATCAACATAGTAAAAATGGCAATCCTACCAAAGGCAATTTATAGATTCAATGCAATCTCCATCAAGATCCCATTAAAATTCTTCACTGATCTTGAAAGGACAATAATCAACTTTATATGGAATAACAAAAAACCCAGGATAGCCAAAACAATCTTGTACAATAAAGGTACTTCTGGAGGCATTACCATCCCTGACTTTAAACTCTACTATAGAGCTACAGTAATGAAAACAGTGTGGTATTGGCATAAAAATAGAGAAGTCGACCAATGGAATCGTGTAGAAGACCCGGATCTTAACCCACAAACCTATGAACACCTCATTTTCGATAAAGGTGCTAAAAGTATACAATGGAAGAAAGAAAGCATCTTCAACAAATGGTGCTGGCACAACTGGATGTCAACCTGTAGAAGAAAGAAAATTGACCCATATCTATCACCATGCACAAAACTCAAGTCCAAATGGATCAAAGACCTCAATATCAATCTGAACACACTGAACCTGATAGAAGAGAAAGTGGGAAGTACCCTACAACAGATGGGCACAGGCGATCGCTTCCTAGGTATAACCCCAGCAGCACAGTCATTAAGGGCAACATTGAATAAATGGGACCTACTGAAACTGAGAAGCTTCTGTAAAGCAAAAGACACTGTCACTAAGACAAAAAGGGAACCCACTGACTGGGAGAAGATCTTCACCAACCCCGCAACAGACAAAGGTCTGATCTCCAAAATATATAAAGAACTCAAGAAACTAGACTTTAAAATGCTAATTAACCCAATTAAAAAATGGGGCACTGATCTGAAGAGAGAATTCTCAACAGAAGAAGTTCAAATGGCCAAAAGGCACTTAAGGTCATGCTCAGCCTCCTTAGCCATCAGGGAAATGCAAATCAAAACAACATTGAGATATCACCTTACACCTGTCAGAATGGCTAAAATCAAAAACACTAATGATAGCCTTTGCTGGAGAGGCTGTGGAGAAAGGGGTACCCTCATCCATTGCTGGTGGGAATGCAAACTTGTGCAACCACTTTGGAAAGCAGTGTGGCGGTTTCTCAGGAAATTTGGGATCAACCTACCCATGGACCCAGCAATGCCACTCTTGGGAATATACCCACGAGATGCCCGATCATATGACAAGGATATTTGTTCAACTATGTTCATAGCAGCATTATTTGTAATAGCCGGAACCTGGAAACAACCTAGATGCCCTTCAATGGAAGAATGGATGAAGAAAGTATGGAATATATATACATTAGAATACTACTCAGCGGTAAAAAACAATGACTTCGCAAATTTTGCATGCAAATGGATGGAAATAGAAAACACTATCCTGAGTGAGGTAACCCAGACCCAAAAGGATGAACATGGGATGTACTCACTCATAATTGGTTTCTAGAGATAAATAAAGGTCAGTGAGTCTATAATTTGATATCCTAAAGAAACTAAATAAGAAGGTGAACCGAAAGAAAAACATATAGCTATCCTCCTGGTTATGGGAAGTAGACCAGATTGCCGGGCAAAAATTTGGGATCTTGGGGGTGTGGTGGGAGGGGGGGGTGAGGGGAGAGAAATGTGAGAAGGGGAGGATGGGGGGAACCTGGGGAAACGGGAGGTTTGGGATAAAGGAAGGTTGGTTAGGGGAGCAGAGAAGCACACATCTTAATTAAGGGAGCCATCTTAGAATAGAAAAATAAAATTAAAAAAAAAAACAGTTTCCAATAGAGAGAGCTTAAAGCTGCCTAACAGGTACTCAAACAGGTAAAATATAAATCAACAGGTAAAGTATACAATAATCAACAAATACAGTATATTAATTATAATGCAGCTATGGCAAGTGTGCATATTAAATATAAAACTTATTCTACAACATTTTTATGAAAAAATGCTGTTTATGGCAAAATCTTCTCAAGTTTTGCCAATTAAGATATTAAACTCTTAATTTAAACCAGTAGCCTGTCTGGTACAAAAGGGCAGGATAAAAGCTAAAAAATGGCTTGATCCCCCAGATGATTATTGCTACAATTCACACAACTGTATTTTGCTAATGTTATAGCAAAAAAAATCCCTTAAAGGATTTTATGCTAAATTTTACAAATGGCTCTTCCAATGGAGGAACTGCATATATGGCTAATAATAATAAAAAAAATATTATGGAGCATAATAAGGCTCCTTGTAAGCAGCTTATGAAACTTGCAAGTAGATCCAGATGCAAACGGATCTGACATGATAACACCAAGCTGACCTTTGCTAGGGCAAGGTGGAAAAGCCCTTGCAATGCATTATGAAAAAACCCGACCTATATATATTTGGGGTCGAGGATATGTTTATGCTTTTTTCACAGAAAGAAAATAAAAGCTGGGCCTGATGTTGAGGCTGCGCTGCGGACACAGAGGAGTTCCTGAGGCGATTGCAGAGAGGTCCTTAGTCTGGCTTTTCCTGCCCCAAGGAGAGGAGTCCCTGATAACAGAACCTGCTGCTCCACTCTACAGGGTGTCAATCCTGCCTCCTGAGTCCAGGGAGTCCCGGCTGAGATAATGCCAGGATGTGCTTCAGATAGCTGAATCCAGCTCACCTCACCCAGGAATCCCACCGGTCCTGAAGCACAAGTGCTAAACTGCTTCTGCAGCTTGAACTCTGGTCTGCTTTGGAGCTGAGATGCAGACTGGACATCAGACTGTTTTAATCTTTGGGACACAGAACTCATTTTAATTAAAATACTAACCTCTTTACTTAAGAAGGGGAAAGATTGGGGTTCCTGTGACTGTTGCTCAGAGTCTGGAAATGGTGGTATTTGACAACAATGTATGTCATTGTACTCTTACTGAAATTGATCTAATGATATTTGTAACTGCTTATAGATGTTGGGAAAGGTTTGACACATGCTGTAAAGTGTTTGGGTTTAATGCATATGTTAAGAATTTTAGATTTTGATCCCTTTTTCACCTCCCTAATTGATGACAGGCAAGCACACGTAACTTTTTGTGGAGTAGGCATTTAGGAAGGAGGACATACCATGGGCCAGACTAAAAGGTGAATACTGGGTTTGGAAGGTGCCCCTTTCTTCTTGTCTGGAGATGGAGTTATTGGTGCCAAAATTATATCATATCTTTTGTTTAAGGAGCACCTCACAGATTTTTCATTAATGATAGATACAGGGGCCCAATGACGGGAGTTAGTGTGGATCCTCACCTAAATTTCAAACCATACAGAGGCCGTACAGGCCGGCTCAACATGGCATGGTTTTTAGTACGAGGGCGCTCTCCACATAGCCTAAGACAGGGTGCCCTGTGGTCTGCTTACTTTAATCCTACTAGATACCTTTTATTTGAGAAGCTCCAAGAAACTAATGCTACTCATAAGGCACCCCTCTGTTCCCAGGAGAGGTTAATTACCTCACCAGTCGAGAGGAGGGTCTCTCCTTGTCCCAGTCCCCTCTCCTTTAGATCTGACACCATGGTTGACTCTGTCTTGGTGCCCCTCCACCTATAACTACTTGCCTTTATATAAGAAAGGAGGAATATGTTGGGAGCCGTTTCCCCCCCTAAAGATTGTTACAGAAACCATCACCTTGGGGAGCCTGCAGGGAACCCCAAACCCATAATTATGTTAAGAATAGTCCTATTGGCAAAACCTGCCCCACACCCAATTAGCTACTCGCTAATTGCTAACGAACCTAATCTGATAGCGGAACTGCCTTAAATTCCAGCTATCCAGGGAACTAGGTGTGGCAACTCCTGACTTCTTGGCCTACCTGACCGGATGTAGGTTACGTGACTGGGACCACGCGGCCAGATTCCATGCTCCTGTGCCCTACTCCCCAAGCCCTCATTCAGGGGGGTATATAAGTCGTTACCCTGTCCCTAATAAACGGAGGCTTTGACAAAAAAAAAAAAAAAGAAAAGAAAAAAAAAGGTTAACAACTGAACTATCACTTATACCAGTTAGGGGAGAGACAATCAGTTTTCTACGATGAGTGACACTGAGCATGTCAACTAATTTTGGGCAAGCCTCATGTTCAGGAGTAATTGACCAACAACATATAGTTGGACTCCACAGGATTTTGTCTGTGCTTTATTTGGTTACAAGTTGGGCTTTTTGTTTGTTTTCAATCTTTTTTCTTTCTTTTCTTGGTATGACTTTCTTGTTTCTAAGTTTTGGAAGATTTTATTGTTGTACAGGATTTTTGCTTCTTGTTAAAGAAAGAACTTAAAGTTGGGTTGGTAGGGATGGGGAAAAGATCTGAAGGGACTTGAGGGAGAGGAAGAATATGATCAAAGTGTATTTGAATTTGAAAATTGTTTTAAATAATGGAAAACATAATAAATTAATTTAAAAATAAAAAAAAAGAAAATAAAGATTAAAGGCAGAGAAACTAAAAAAAAAAAAAAAAAAAAAAAAATATATAGACCCATAACAGCTGAACCAGAGAATCAAATGTATGTAAGATTAGATGGATGGATGGATGGATGGATGGATGGATGGATGGATGGATGGATGGATGGATGGATGAGTGGAGTCTATCACCATAGTATTGCTTCAGTGAACATGTGTTTGTAAAACGATTGTTACAGTGATGAAAAACGGTTCTTCTTGGAAGCCACCATGGCTCCCCAAATATTATAATCTTGCTGCTTTCCATTTATGGGTATATACAGGACATTGTGGTCCTGGACCATACGACCAGTGTCATCTGTCCCACCAGAACATCCCCTAATTTGTCTCTGACTTTCCTGGCATACAGGAATTTTCATATTATGTTTTATGGATACACAAATGGATGAAATAGTCTTCTAAATATAATATGACTTGTTATACCACTTTACAGAAAATAAAGCTAATCTGTCACCTAGCGGTTCACAGATAAAGATAGTTTGGGCAAAATCCAGGGTGTACTCTGTTATCTCTATGGTAAGTACTTATATTCATCCGCATTTAGATTCATTTGGTTATGCCACTGTGTGTTGGTTAAGTGTAATTTACTGTCTATTCCTTGAATGTCCGCTCATCTAAGCCAAGAAGGGTCTTCCTCTCAAGGAGATGATGAAATAAAAATAAAAAAATAAAAAAAAAAAAAAATTCTTTCTTTTTTCCATTGTATAGTTTTGCCTTCTTTGTCAAAAATCAAGTGTCCATGGGTGTGTGGATTTATGTCTGAGTCTTTGGTTCAATTCCATTGGGTCATCTTTCTGTTTTTATGCCAATGCCATGCAGTTTTTATTACTATAGCTCTATAGTAGAGCTTGAAATCAGGGATGGTGATACCTCCAGAAGTTTTTCTATTGTACAGGATTGTTTTAGCAATCCTGGGGTTTTTGTTTTTTCCATATGAACTTGAGTATTGTTCTTTCAAGGTCTATAAAAAATGTGTTGTGATTTTGATGGGGATTACATTGAATCTGTAGATTGCTTTTGGTAAAATGGCCATTTTTACTATGTTAATCCTACAGATCCATGAGCATGGGAGATCTTTTCATCTTCTCCAGTTTATCTCTTCAAAGACTTGAAGTTCTCATAATACAGATCTTTTACTTACTTTCTTAGAGTTATATCAAGATATTTTATATTATCTGAGGCTATTTTGAAGTTTGTCAATCTCCTGATTTCTTTTTCTGCCCATTTTTAATTTGTATATAGGAGGGCTGTTGTTTTTTCTTTTTTATTTAATCTTATATGTGCAATGGGAATACTCCTCCATTACTGATGAGAGTGTAAACTTGCACACCCACTATGGAAATCAATATTGTGGTTTCTCAGAAAAATGGAAATCTACCTCAAGACCCACCTATACCACTTTTGGGCATATACCCAAAGGATGTTCAATTATACTACAAGGGCACTTGCTCAACTATGTTCATGGTAGCTTTATTTATAAGTAGTCAGAAACTGGAGACAACCTAGATGTCCCTCAACTGAGGGATGGATAAAGAAATCATGGTACATTTACAGAGGATTACTACTCAGCTGTTAAAAACATTGACATCAGGAAATATGAAGGCAAAGGGATGAAACTAGAAAAAAAAAGTCATCTTGAGCAAAGTAACACAGAACTAGAAAGACAAATATGGTATATACTCACTCATAAGTGAATGTTAACTATAAAATAAAGGATAACTCTGCTACAATCCATAGACCCAAAGAGACTAGGTAACAAGGGGAGTTCAAAGGGGGACACCCGGATCTCCAAGGGAGGGGGAAATAAAAGAGACTTTGTGAATAGACTGCGGGCAGGTGGGGACTGTAACATGAATGATCAGGTTGAGGGGCATAAACGGGGAGTGTACTGAAAGAGACTACTGGAAAAGGGAGCATTTCCAGGTAAGATAGAAATCTGGTACAAGGGAATCTCCCAGGATTCTACAATTAAGACCCTAGCCAACATTCCTAACAATAGCAGATATGTAGCCTGAAATGGCCATCAAGTGAAGGGATTGGGACACCAATCCAGCCACAAAAACCTTCAATCCAAAGTCTGCCCTGCCTATGGGTTATACTGGGTAAAGGTGTCCTAGAGATTGAGGGAGTGTCCAGCCAATGACTGGTCCATTCTCAAACCTATGCCAGGAGAGTAAGGCAGCCCCTGACATTGTCCGGAGTACCAGAACCCATGGGCTGGATGACCCAGAGACCTAGGATAGAACCGAACACGACTGAAAAAAAAAATCAATGAAATGATGCCTAATGGTATTCTGCTATAATTATAGATTGGTGCCTAGCCCAATTGTCATCAGAGAGACTTCATCCAGCAACTAATGGAAACAGAAAGAGAGACCCTCTGCCAAACATTAGACGAAGTTTGGGGAATCCTGCAGAAGAGGGAGATAGGACTCTAGAAGCCAGAGAGGTCAAGGACACCACAAGAAAACCCACAGAATCAACTAACCTGGACTCATAGGGACTCATGAAGACTGACAACCAGGGAGCCAGCAAGGGAATGACCTAGGCCCTCTGCATATATGTGACAGTTGTGTAGCATGGTCCACTTGTGGAACTCCTATTGGGTCACCTTGCTCAGCTTTAATCCACGAGGATGTGCTTAGTCTTACTGCAACTTGACTTATCTTGTTTTGTTGATATCCATGGGAGGTCTGCCCTTTCCTGAACAGAAATGGAAGAGGAATGGATTGCAAGGGAAGAACAGGAGTTGGGAAAAGAGACTTAGAGGAGAAGGATGAGGGGGAACTGCAGCCAGAATATTAAATAAATAAATATATAAATATTTTTTAAAAATCTGATGCTTAAGCTTGTATTATTTTATTCAGCACCTAAACTTTTCCCTTTTGGTTCATTTTACAAAAAGAAACCACATCTGAGTCTCCTAGCAAATTCATCTCCAGAGCAATGGCAATGAGATCTGTCCATTATTTATACCACAGAAGTCATTCTGGATTGCATTTAGGTCACTACAGCCATCATTTCTTTTGTGCTTCAATGATTCTTTTTGATATGCTTATCAATCACAGCTGTAGCATTGCCACAGTACTATAATGATGTATTAACAGACAAAACAATACCAATACATAAATGCTATAAAATACGTTATTCAATGGCAACCTAGTCAATATGTTATCAGCTATTAAAAAGCAACACATATTTAGTCTTTAAATAATATAAAATCTTCAATAATTTCTGCAAAATCAGAAATAATTGAATGTTATTCTCTTGTGAAACTGGAATATTTATTCAACATTCTTTAAATATTTCCAAAGACAGAAAGAGTCTTTGAGAAGCATTGCTCTATTAAACATGCAAATTCTTTTGGACATTTTTCTTCATGAAATGGTATCTTCTGTCAGCACAGAATCCATAGTTAACCAGAGAATAGTCAATTTTATTTGGGGATTATTTATAAATGTTCCCGTTTTGTGGTATGTGTGCAGAGTTCTAGACAAGCAAGTATTGCTTCTTTTAATATTTCATAAAATCATTCCATTTCCTCTGAGCAGTGACAGCTGTTTCTCTAACAGTTCATTTAAGGAAGTATTCGTGTTTATTATATCTTTAGAAGGATTCTCAAGGCTTGAGCCAAATGTTTAGAAAAACTTCCAGGTGTTTTATATTCTACATGTGGAAGAGAAAGGCTACTCCAGAAAGAGTTCCATGGCCAAACGAGACCATGGTATCACACAGCACATTTTCTCAGTGATTCAATTAAATATTGCTAACCACTCTATATTTTTTAAAGCGTCATACTTCTACAATAAATATGTTGCTATCTTTTCTTTTTTTGCAGTTCTGAAAAATGTTTCTTCCCAGGCCTATTGTGCACTTATTGTTTCTGGATATGGTGGGGTTTCATACAGGTACTCTGAAGTTTCTATTATCTTTGTCCAATCTCCTTCCATAAGATACTAGCTTATCAAACAAAGAAAACAAACAAAAAACTATTACAAAACAGACAGAAATCTCAAGGTCCAAATCAGGAACAGAAGGAGAGAGAGCATGGGCAAGGAACTCAGGACCGTGAGGGGTGCACCCACACACTGAGACAATGGGAATGTTCTATTGGGAACTCACCAAGTCCAGCTGGCCTGGGTATGAAAAGGCCTGGGATAAAACCGGACTCGCTGAATATAGCGGACAATGAGGACTACTGAGAACTCAAGAACAATGGCAATGGGTTTTTGATCCTACTGCACGTACTGGCTTTGTGGGAGCCTAGGCAATTTGGATGCTCACCTTACTAGACCTGGATGGTGGTGGGAGGTCCTTGGACTTCCCACAGGGCAGGGAACCCTGATTGCTCTTTGGGCTGACGAGGGAGGGGACTTGATTGGGGGAGGGGGAGGGAAATGGGAGGTGGTGGCGGGGAAGAGACAGAAATCTTTAAATAAATAAATAAATAAATATAAAACTATTACAACAAGCCAGAAGCATAAGCTATCAATTAGAGAGAGTACAAAACAATTTAATATTCTAAAATACTTTTACTCTAATTGTTTCCTTGTGGTAATAAAAAGTCAATATTCCCTACATACATTTCAGAGTTCAGTGACATTCAGTAAGAGGAAGAACTACTGCCTCATTCAACAGAAGAACGGATAAAGAATATATGTTACATTTACACAATAGATTATTACTCGGGTGTTAAAAACATGCCCTGTGACTTGAAAATGACAGGAGGAAGGCCCAGAATCAAATACACTTCAAATTACACAAATTTTGCATGTGTATTCACTCTTAATACTGTTCCTAGATACCAACTTCAAAACAATAAGATTATAAAGGCAGCACTATTTTCACAAAAATCGATAGCAAGAGGTCTCTTTTATCTTCTCCAAGTGCATTTCTATATTCTTCAAATTTGGATTCTTTTTATTTTAATTTTTTATAATTTATTTAAATTTATTTTACAGGCATTGGTGCGAAGGTGTCAGATCCCCCAGAACTGGAGTTACAGACAGTTGTGAGCTATCATGTGGGTGAGGGAAACTGAACTTGGGTCCTCTTGAAGAACAATCAGTGCTCTTAACTGCTGAGCCATCTTTCCAGCCCCTCAGATTTGAAATTCTAAGCAAACAATATTCACGTAACAAGTCAGAAGTTTCCTTTGCTGTGTGTTAAGCTAAACTTGTCTGTGAGCTCCGAAAAGGGATGACTCGGGATGCTGTTTAAAGGGCATGATGACTGCCGAGACTCAGATAGGACTTACTTAAAATAATCTGAATTTTTTTCCTTTTTCATTAAAACAAAACCTGAAGTGGTGTAATGTGAACAGAACGCAATGACCTTCGTGTGTGACATCACAAATGGAAGCAAACACTCGGCTCCACCCAGATGGGCGATGGAGGTTCCTGCAGCAGCCGTGGCTATGGCCACGGCAAAGGCTTTACTTACAGCCAGCAAACAAAACAGAGTCAGAGAAGCGAATAGGAGATGAGACAGAGACGCCTCAAGGGGACAACAGTTTTGTAGGCTGGGCAGTCACCACGGTGGCGGAGCCTAGGTGCTATGAAGAAGACGTGTTTTCGATAATGCTCATGGGTGTATGGACAAAAACAAACAACAACAACTTAAAGGCAGTATTGATCTTTTGCCTGCTTGTCGTTTGGGTTTGGGGCTTTTTAAGATTCTTTTGTTTCTTGTTTTTGTTTGTATTTATTGCTCATTTTGAGATAGAGAGACAGAGGAAGAAAACATTAATTTGGGTATTGGGTGCTAGGGGGGATCTGGGAGGCGTAGAGTGGGAAAATATAATAAAAATATATTGTATGAAATATATTTTCAACATACATATATTCAACACAAAATTTAAAAGGTTGTTTAAAAAAAAAAACAATAGACTCTGCTGCTCTCCCATCCTAAACTTATTGCTCAGCTGCATACTTCTCCTACATCCCTCATGAAATTCCACAGGATAGGTACACAGGTAATGAAATAGACCACATCCTGTTTCCCCAAGTTGGGGAAACAGGATGATTGGGATAAAGGAAGGTTGGTTAGGGGAACAGAGAAGCACACATCTTAATTAAGGGCGCCATCTTAAGGCTGGCAAGAGACTTGGATCTAGAGGGGCTCCCAGGTGCCCAGGGCGATGTCCCCAGTTAGTTCCTGGGGCAGCTGAGGATAGGGAACCTGAAATGACCCTATCCTATAGCCATACTGATGAATATCTTGCATATCACCATAGAAATTTCATCTGGCGATGGATGGAGATAGAGACAGAGACCCACACTGGAACACTGGACTGAGCTCCCAATGTCCCAATGAGGAGCAGAAGGAGAGAGAATATGAGCAAAGAAGTCAGGACCACAAGGGTGCGCCCACCCGTGGAGACAGTGGGGCTGATTCTTTGGGAGCTCACCAAGGCCAGCTGGACTGTGAATGAAAAAGCATGGGATAAAAACCGGACTCTCTAAATCTGGCGGACAATAAGGGCCGATGAGAAGCCAAGGACCATGGCACCGGGTTTTGATCCTGCTTCATGTTCTGGCTCTGTGGGAGCCTACCCAGTTTGGATGTTCACCTTCCTAGACCAGGATGAGGGGGAGGACTTTGGACTTTCCACAGGGCAGGGAACCCTGACTGCTCTGCAGGCTGGAGAGGGAGGGGGAGGAGTGGGGGAGGGGAGGAGGAGAGGGAGGAGTGGGAGGGAAATGGGAGGCGGGGAGGAGGCTGAAATTTCTTTTTTCTCCAATAAAAAAAAAATTAAAAAAAAATAAAAAAAAAAGAAACCTTTTCCACTATGAAGAAAAAAAAAAAAAAAAAGAAAGAAATATACCACAAAGGGCATTTTGTTCTACTTTCTCTTAAGAGATGTCTGCATGGTTCTTTCACACAACACATCACGTTTATTCAGGTTTGATGTTTCAGTAGTTAAAAGACTTACTCTGAAACCAAGCCAGTAGTCTCTCTGTAGACCAGGCTGGTCTAGAACTCACAGAGATCCATCCGCCTGTCCGTGCCTCCTGATTGCTGGGATTAAAGACATGCTCCACCACCACCCTGCCCAAGCCTGTCTTTGACACCAGGAAAACAAATCTGAATTCTGAGTCTTTCCCAATAAGACCTATGAAGCTGGACGCACTAAACCCATACTCTAGGTTCTTCCTAATGATATACACCCCATGAGACTACATAAAAAATGCTGCGGAAATTTCTCTACAGTTTTTCTAATGGCTCGGCTTCTTTTGAATGTTAAAATAATATTTTTAATTAAATTTATTTATGATTTATTCTACATCCCAACTGCAGTTTTCCCTCTCTCCTCTCCTCCAATTTCCTCCCTCTACCTCCCCCATCCACTCCACTCCTCTGTTTCTGTTCAAAAAAGGGGACACCTCCCATGGGTATCAACAAAGCAAGGCAAATCAAACTGAGGTAAGTACCCCACCCCCTGCCTTGTGTTAAGGCTGGACAAGGCAATTCAGTATGAGGAATAGGTTCCCAAAAATTAGCCAAAGCATTAGGGACAGCCCCTGCTCCCACTGTTAGGAGTCCCGTAAGAAGAACAAGCTACATAACCAACCTTGGTTCTCTATGTATGTATGTGACTGTTAATGTCACATTTTAAAACCACCAAGCCCTTAGGAAATAAACCTCAATAACAAACATGACATTAACTCCTAAGACAAAAACAATAAAGATATGCTACAATATCTTAATACTAACTGATTGACACATGACCTGGCTCAAAGAAATTTTTCAAAAGAATTTAGTATACACAAATAATACAGAGATAGTGATAAATGCATAGAGATATTTCTCAGTACCTCCAGGATTATTAAAAGATGTCTGTTGAATCAAAGGTATAATTATCCCGGTCATGTTTACTTTTGACAAATCTGAACTATTGCTATGTAATAAGATTCTCCAACTGTCTTCTAGACTTAAAAACATGTGATGTTTTAATAAGTTAATTCATTTGACATGGGAATAAGATGTCTCAATAAATGAAATTTTTTTAACTGTAATATCTTGGCACACATCTTCAAAGATTTAGTTGAAGTATTAAACTATGTACTGAATTATATGTTTTCTAAGAACTAAGAACACCATTATTTTTTCTGTGATACTTACTTTCAGGACATTTTTATTACAAACTTATTTTTGCTCACAAAACTTACAAAAACACTTTTAATTCTCAAAATAGTTATTAAAAGACAGATTATGTTACTGATAATCATTTTAGATAGTTTTAGGTATAACATTTAAAAAAAATAGAAACTGTAAACAACCTCATTGTATTCATTTCCCATCAATCCATTAAACAGTTTAGTTGCCCTGTCTCTTCTGTAGGTTAGAGAATTAAATTAATATTAATATGACTAATAATATTAAGATAATATTAGTTTAAAATATGATTAAATAGTGAATAATTGCCTCAGACCCCACCCCTGCAGGGCTTGGGGTCTCTACAAATATATACTTAGAGTAAAATTTCAAAAGATATACGACAAAGTAAGAAAATACGGTGTGAGGGAGAAACGAGTGCTAATAGCTAATAAACAATCTTCCATCCCCAGTGGCTTCTTTCAAAGCAACTACGACCTAGGAAATCCCGTGCATTCCCTGGGTTCACAGTACAAAGTCTGTGTTGTGGTGCTGTCACTGAAGCTTTTTATAGTAAAAAGCCAAAGAACTGGTCAGTAAAGATAAAAGACCGATCATAGGTTCTGAAATACTGTGGGCTACATCACAGTCAGGCAAAAGGTAGAACTCTGAAATGTGTGCATTGAATTTCGGCGTCTTTACCTTCCCTAACCCCAGCCCAAGGAAGGACAGTATTCTGCGTGGCATTAGCTAAGATGAATCATTCATCAGTGAGCACCACCTTCCTAGCCGCCCGTTGGCAGCTGCCAACAGCTCCTCTGCTCAGCACTTGTGAAGGGAATCTGTCCAGGGAGGCTGCTTGGCATTCAGAACATCGGAGCCTTTGAAGAACTTTATGTACTCCCCAAAGGCCATTTTTCATCCTCGATACAAAGGACCTAAACTTTGTGGCAGACTTTGCCTTTTATCTTTTCCGTCTTCTGCGGACTCCTGCAATTACCACAAGTGTACAAGGCAGCAGAAAATGGAGTCTCCGGCTACTTGCACCTGAATTTATTTGCTTCTATTTCAACTTACCGCCCAGCGAGGCATATCTTATTCATTTGGCTGACACAGTCAATCTCTGTCTCTCGTTGTTTCTCTCTCCCTCTGCATCTAACAGAGTTTTTATACTTTGATTACCAGCACGATGTACCAAAAAAAAAAAAAAAAATCCTCCTGCTGTTTGCAAAGGGAATAAGATTGTTGCAGACATAGAGATGAGTAAGGAGCCATCTCTTTTACCTAACAATTAAAAAAGCAACAGGAGACGGGCACCCTACCCACAAAGCACCATGATTTCACTAATTAGAGGGGAAATAAAATTAAGCACATTTATTTGTTCAGTTTTGGAGTTTTCAAGAGTGTAGGGGTCAGAAACACACAGACTCTAATCAGCTACAAGTTTTTACAGGCTTACTTTTTACTCTGCATCATCAAAAAATGCAATTTACTTTATAAATAAAATATCTATTTTTAGATTGTCTTGTTCTACAATGAGGAAAATTAATGTTCTCTTATGAACACAAGGATACTGAGACTGGCAGCCATACTCACAACTGAAAAACTGCGATGCACCTACTTTTTTTACAACCAAGGGTCGAGCCTGAAGGGCAAGTATGTTAATAGAAGGGTATGTGTGATGTAGCCATGGAGTGTAGGCTACACTCATTTGTAGTTTAAGTTCCTTAATGGAAATTTATTTTACTTCCTAATTTTTTCCCCTATTTGATCACAATTCTAGTCCCCTAAAAGACTATCCAATGTGACCTTTTGTGATACAAACTACACAACAAATATAATGCAAAAGGTAGAGTCTGTGATTGGTGAAAGACAGAAGCACACACACACACACACACACACACATGTCTTATAAGTCAAGGGTCATCTTCCAGGATAATAAAATAGCAGCCAGTGGCATTGTCTTCAGTATTTGAACAAGTATGGGGAAAAAAAAACCAACAGCCTTTTCTAGCCCATGGAGACCTGGGTTTCTCTCCAGACAGTGGAGATGGCCAGGAACAACCAACAGGACAGCAGAGATATGGATGTTTAACTGATCTTAAAATGAAAATGTGTCTTACATTGGCATGGACCAAGTCAGAAATAGCAACAAGTCCCCAGGTAAGCCTCAGACTCCATAGAGAGCAGTTCCTTCCCTGGTATTCACACTCTTGCCTGTTGCTGTGTCCTTCTTTGTCATGATACAAAGCCCAAATTCCACCCCAAGTTGTTGCATTCCCACCATGAAGATAAGGAGTTGGTAGACAGGCTGATTGTCAACCCCCCTGTTGCTATTAGTTATCCTTAACGTGAACTAGATTTTATTAATTATAGCACCATTACCACAGCATGGGCTTCCTATAAACAGGACAGGTAAAGACTACTAAAAACAAAGTGTTGTGCAGAAAATTCAGTCTTTTTCATATATATACAAATTGTGTGTGTGTGTGTGTATACACACACATATGTATATATTGTCTCTGGCTTCTCCAATACTTGTACATACCTGCCAAAAGGACAGAAATCATGTCACTCTGCTCCTTAGTTTCTCTCTCTCCCTCTCTCTCTCTCTCTCTCTCTCTCTCTCCTCTCTCTCTCTCTCTCTCTCTCTCTCTCTCTCTCTCTCCTCCCTCTACCCATCTCTCTCCTCTGCCTCTCCCCCTCACTTTTCCTTTCTCTATTTTTCTAATAAAGTCTCATTCCAGTCCTGGGTGACCTGCACAGATTTTCAACCTGCATAGTATCCTTTATTTTAATAACACTTCAATGATGTTATTCTCTGTATATATTCTATGCAACAAAAATTTCCAAATTACAAAGTATAAGAACATGACATACTAAAATATTATAGAATAATCCATATTTTCTAAATAAAATTAAACTGCTTGAACATTTGAAGGATAAATTAATCACCTGCTCTATCATAAGTGTAGCCTATGAGATAACGGTTTGTTGTGAGGTCAGCCTTGTGAAGGAAGCCAGTGGACTAAGACATCCAGACATGGGGGAGGGGCAGGTTTCTTGAGTGTTGAAATAGGGGCGGTGGGTTTGCGTCCCCAACACCCCGGCTGCCTGGCTAGCTTATGCCCGAAATAACAACACACAAACTGTATTCATTTAAACACTGCTTGGCCCATTATTTCTAGCTTCCTCTTGGCTAACTCTCGCACCTGGACTAGCCCATTTCTTATATTCTGTGTAGCACCCCAAGGTGCGCTTACTGGAAAGATTCTAGCCTACGTCCATCTTGGGTCGGAGCTTTATCGCGAGTGTCTTGCTCTGAGAGGAGCTGCATGAATTCTGACCTCACTTCCTCTTCCTCTCAGCATTTTCTTCTGTTTACTCCACCTACCTATGTTCTAACCAGTCGGGACCAAGCAGTTTATTTATTGCTTAACCAATGAAATCAACAGATTGGTATGACACTCCCACATCACTTCCCCTTTTTCTGTTTAAACAAAAAGGAAAGGCTTTAACTTTAACATAGCAAAATTACATAAAACAGTTATCAAGTAAAAATTACAATAATCTTTATCATAACTAAGGAAAAGTATAACTATAACTAACTATTCTTAACTCCATCAAAGACTCCAGAAAGATACAATATTATGTAAGCAAACAAGAAATAAGCAACTTTCAAACTCTAGAAATGACAGAGACATCTCGCTGCTTGTACAGTCACCCAAAGTTCCTCTGTACCGTTGGGGCATCTATCTTCGGCCTACAGGCCCATAGTTTTCAGCAGACATTCCACAAAGCAGGAAATTTCAAAGGCAGTCACTATCTGCTTGTCCTGAAGAATGTCTTGCAGACTCTTTCATGAATCAGGAACCCCGAAAGATCATCTCACCTTTAGGCAAGTTCAGTAGTCCTCTCTCTGCGGGTTCTCTGTGTCCATTTTATGCAATAGTCCAGGCAAGAGCAGTTTCTTGCCCAAATGGCTATCAAACTCCATAAGGATCCTCTTCGATGCCCATCTTTTTCTTGAAGTAGATTGGTGCTGCCAGGAGCAGAGTGTCTCATTGTCATGAAAAAGTCCCAAGTTATTAAAACATTAAATGTCATATTTTGTAGTCTTTGAAAAATATGAAGAATGCCTATCTACTAAAATATATCTCTATATGTCTAGAAAATCTAACTAACATAACTACAAGCTTGACCATTATAGATGATTATCCATTAACAACCTATATACATTACATTTTTAAGTGAACTACACAATCACAATACCTTAATCAAGAGCAGAAATACATATAACAAAATTGACCTTAAATTTATATCACTAAAGCAAAATCCATATCAATGCAAATTATTCATACCTATATCATATCCCCCTTTAAATGTAAAAGAACATTTATAAACCATTTGGGAACATGGGCGCAGTTATTTCTCTCCAAACTGCTTCCTGCTGAATGGGGGCGTCGTTAATTAGGTCTTTCATGGTATAACCTGTGTGCTAGTTCCATCTCAGTTAGCAGTTGAGCGAAGCAATTTTCTGAAGGTTGTTCACAACAACCCTTCAGGAGGGCGTCGTCCATACCACATCGGAATAGAAGAAATGAACAGGGTCTCATCCTCTGTGAAAACAAAAAAAGAAACTCCTTTCCAAAGTATCATGTCCTTAAATCCAAATTTCAAAGTCAAGGAATTTTCACAATATCTATGTTGGGTTAGTTCAGCAGCATTTATAAACAAATATCTTTTAGCAGTTGTTGCTCCTTCCTCAGCATTCAAATGATTCAAACAGAGCATAATAGCATACAGCATCAAAATTCTCTGTTTATTTTCCATCTTTGTGCACTTTATTTTAACCTCTATTTTGTTTATTTTTACTTTTAACTTTTTGCTTTTTGAGCGTATATCTTTGACCTGGAATAACTCTGTAGACCAGGCTGTTCTTGAACTCTCAGAGATCTGCCTGTCTCTGCCTCCCAGGCATTGGGATTAAAGGTGTTTGCTACTACACCTTGAACTCACAGAGATCTGTTTGTCTCTGCCTTCTAGGCACTGGGATTAAAGGTGTGCCCTACCACACCCAACTACTCTCTTCCTTTTTTTTTTTTTTGTTTTTTACTTTAAGAACTTTTAGCTTGCATATATTTTTAACACACTGTAAACCATTAAAAAAAATTTTTATCTTTGAACCTCTCTTTACTGTATATCTCTCTTTTTCTGACCACATGGGTCTTTAATTTACCAAGCAATCTCAGTAGGACTAAAGCCGTGGCTTTGCCGGCTAGATCCAGTCCATTCCTTAGCTTTCCAGCCTCATGGCTGAGGTACTGGCTGTAGCCATGTTTACTGCCACAACTCTATGGCATTTCAAGGTCCCTGCCAGCAAGTAAGCTGCAACAGACAACACTCAAGTCCTCTCTCTATAGTCGGCCCTCCTGCTTCAGTCAGAGTTTGCCCTGGCAGGACGGCCCAGAAAGCCAGCATTTTTAAATGGTGCAGCTTTTTTTCTGCTACGGCTGAAAACCGAAAAGCATGTGTTCAACTTTTTGTCAACACCGTTTAAGTGTTTTGTGGCAGGACCTCTTAATGCAGGGATTTGCAGCTAAAGCTGAGTCAGGAAGCCTCTCTTAGATGAGAGCACTTGCTTGCCTCTAGCAAGCAGAGTAAACCCGAGAAAGTGCTGCTACCAAGAAACCATGCACAAAGCTGTCATTTTGTTCTAGAATTACTTCCCAAGCTGTCTCAGGCTTTCTGTGGATTCAGTTGTCCACACGTCTGGGCGCCATCTGTTGAAATAGGGGCGGCAGGGTTGCGTCCCCAACACCCTGGCTGCCTGGCTAGCTTATGCCCGAAATAACAACACACAAACTGTATTCATTTAAACACTGCTTGGCCCATTATTTCTAGCTTCTTCTCGGCTAACTCTTGCACCTGGACTAGCCCATTTCTTACATTCTGTGTAGCACCCCAAGGTGCGCTTACCGGGAAGATTCTAGCTTACGTCCATCTTGGGTCGGAGCTTTATCACGAGTGCCTTGCTCTGAGAGGAGCTGCGTGAATTCTGACCTCACTTTCTCTTCCTCTCAGCATTTTCTTCTGTTTACTCCACCTACCTATGTTCTAACCAATCGGGACCAAGCAGTTTATTTATTGCTTAACCAATGAAATCAACAGATTGGTATGACACTCCCACATCACTTGAGTCCATCTCCCTGTTCTCCCATCTGACAAGCAGCTGGCAAGTGTTCACTGTGAACTGCAGACAGCTCTATCTCTTTCCTCTAGAAACAATCACTGTGAATGTCTGATCACAATCTAAAATTCTAGCAGAAAAACAAACACTAAATTGTTAATAAAACAGAAGGAAAAACAATAGTATGTTTAGGAATGAGTCCTTTGCCTCTGTGGACAATGACTTCTTCATAGAATGGAGTGATGAGAGACTCCCCGATAGAATGCTAGCTCCCAGTACAAAATCCCATGTAAGTAGTTCTGAGATAGAGGAAAATCATCTAGATGTTTTAGACCTTACTCTTATCTTCTATAAAATGCAGGTAATAGTCTTCCTGTCTGAAACAAAATACTGGCAAAATAGCTGTTGCATTTCAAATCAACTCTTTACTGACAAAATAATTTTAATGAACACATAAAACTTAAAATGACTGTTTTGGTAAGTTGAGAATCAAAAATGTATTATCTAATCAACTTGTGATTTTGCCAGCCTTTGTAATGACTGGTGTCACTTTCATGTAAAGTAAATAGGCCTGCTTCAGTGTTTGCAGAATGAAGTGGGCCTTAACACTTTGAAATGTAAAATATTTACATGGATAAAGGGTTACATATCATTTAAGCTAATTAAGTTTAGTGGAAGACACACAGGCTTGATTTCTCAATGCTTCGCTGATAGGATTATTGTATTGTGTGACGAAGTGGCCACAGTTATTTTTATTCATTCCATCTTATTGTTAATTGACAGCTGATAATCACATTATGATTTTAGGGTATAAGCCAACACTCTGATTTGTGAGTATATATGGAAGGAATAAATTAAGCTTATTAATGTAACTCAAACACATCATTTTGAGACAAGAACCCTTGAAATTAATTCTCTTAGCAATTTTGAAATATACAATAAAACACTGCCACTAAAAGTATTCACCATGCTGGGCAATAAACATTAAAAGAAATATCATTCTTCCAGTCTGAGATTTGTACCCTATTCCATCATCTCATGGTCCGTCCCACTCCCCTACCTCTGCAAACGTGATCCTGTCCTGTGTCTGTGTACCTGAAGGCTTCCAACTCCATGTAGAAAAGAAGCCATACACCAGAGTCTTTTTAGCCTAGCTTTTGTCAACTGTCATAAATTAACAGTGTGTTTCCCAACAGTTTTAGAAATAACAGAAGGTTCTTCTTTCAAAGGCCAGAGTATTAGTCCACTTTAAATATATATGCATATATATACATATATCTCATGTATACTATATACATAATCACATATTCTTTATCCATTCACTTACTGATGGATGCAGTCTGAGTCCTACCTTTGCTATTGTGAATTGTGCTGCAGTGAGCACAGAAGTAAAGGCATCTCTTCTACAAACTGACTTCAGATCTTGAAAGTAAGTACCCTGGAGTGAGAACACTGGACTCTATAACCGTGTACTTTTGAATTTGTGGTATTTTACATCTCCAATAGTTATACTAACTTAAGATTTGCCAACAGTATGTGAGCATTTCCTTTCCTCTGCACTATTCCAGAATCTTGCTTTTCAAATACTTTTAATATCAGCTGCTGTCTGAGAACAATGAAATCCCTCTTTGTCACTTTGTATAGTGGGAATAGATTTCAGAAACTATAAAATTGGAACAATACTTGAAAGAATAAAACAAAATATCCATAATGAATGAATACTTCTTTGAAGTAATTTAAGAAATAAAGGGATGGAAAAAAACAGAAGTTTGAGCAACAGTCTATAAAAAATTTATATACAGAGAAAAACAAGCTTGAAACTTTCCAAAATATTGTCACTACTATTTTTAATTCCTACATGAACAAAACCAATGACTAACAGAGATCATCTTTTGTAGAAAAGGTTATTTCACAAATGTACTTGTTAGAGTAAATTGGTGCAATCATTCTAGAAAGATCATCTGATAGGATATTGAATGTGTGGCCACGTTATTTAAATCTGTCCCTAAGAAGAGACCATTATCTTAGATGCACATAACATATTAACAATGTCTATATGGTGTGCTGAAATATGATTTGAAAAGTGCTAAGCATGAAAATGTTCTCTTTTGTCAATAATTATGGCCTCAAAAATATGTCTAGTTTAGAATCTGTAACAAATTCTAAAGCCCAACAGGTCATTCCATTTACAACTTTTCTCAGTTCACTGTTACAGTAGTTTTTAAAACTCTTGACCAGTTTGCCAGTAGGACTAATTGCACATGAACATATGTGTAGCGTGCATTCATCACATATATCTTGCATCCACCTTCATATTTTTTAAACTAGATTCACTATATAAGAGAAAATGTGTCTTCCTGGATTCTCTTAAGTAATATGATAGTCCCGTTTTATCCACTTTTCTGCAAATAATGCAATTTTGTTTTACTTTGTGGCTGAAAAAAAAAAACCTCTGAAATATACACCTGCTGTCCATTCACCTGATGTGATACCAAACCATTTCTATAATCTAGCTGTTATGAGCAATGCCTCAATCAATACAGATACGCAAATATTATAGCATTGTTGTCCACTGACTTATGCCCTTCTAAATACGTAGTCAGGAGTAATGCAACTCATCCACAATATGTATGTTTTTAGTTTATGGAGAAATTTCCATAGTGACTAGGTTTATATCTAGGTATTATGTATTTAAGTTTTTTAGTTTTTGAGTGACGATATGAAATTATTTTCCTGATTTCTTTCTCAGTGTGTTCATACTGATATTGATTTGTGTACGTTGATTTCCTATGCTGTTACTTAGCTCAAAACATTTATCAGGTCTAACAGTTTTGCAATGTCCTTAGAGTATTTTACCTTTAGAATTATGTATTCTGACTCTAAGATAATTTAACTTCTTTTTTGTAATGTGTAACTTGTCTCTCTCTCTCTTACCTATTGCTCTGGCAGAGACTTCAAGCACAACATGAGTAAGAGCAGAGAGGAGACACTCTTACCTCATTCCCGATCATGGCTTTCCCATTTAGTATGACTTTAACCTTGGGTTTGTTGTACGTAACCTTTAGTTATTTCAGGAATGTTCCTTGTTTTCGCTTTCTTTAGAGAGATTTTTATCAGGCGGATAAGTAAAATTTTTTTCAAAAGACTTTGCTGTATCTATTGAGATCATGTGATTTCTAACCTTGAGACTAATTTGTATGATATTGCATCATTGATTGTTGGTTGGACCAGCCTTATAATCACTACGATGGCATCAACTAGATTATAATGTATGATCTTTTGGGACTATCTCTTTTTATTAAATTTATTCTTTGTCAATACCATACACATGTATAATGCATTGAGATCACACTCACCACCCCATCCTCTTTTATCTCCCTCCCTGCATCATCAACTCTCCATCCTTCCTTAAAGGACCTCTCTAGAATTTATATCATCTTGTTTTCTTTTGTTTTTGTGACTCATTGGGTTTAAGAGTTATTAGTATGGCAATTGAAATACATTCATCCAATGGAGCATGGGACTTACCCACTGAAGACACAAGTCCCCGCCCCCAGTATTAATAAACATCTAAATAGCTGTCCTTGTGACAAAGAAAATCCCATTAGGCCTCCCCCACTGACTCTGGTCAGAGCTGTTATTACATGAGATATGCCATGCCTAGGAGAGCAATTCGCGGCCCTCTTTATCATCAAATTACCCTTACATTATTACTACCCCACTTTCCAAAGCTTACTGCGCCTTGGAGAAGATGCTGCAGATGCCCAGCTTAGGGCTATGCACACAACAGTTACTTATTCCAAAACCTTAAACAGCCGTTTGTTTCCACATTCACCAACCATAGCTACATAGGGCTACTGTGATCAAGACTCAGAGTGGCACTTGTCTACGCGCAGAAACATAACTATGAGTTCTCTCTCCCAAAACAAAAACAAAGCCAGAAGAAAAAAAAAACTCCACAAAAATACAAATCAACCAAACAGGAAAACGACCAATAATAGACACACACGCGCACGCGCGCGCACACACACACCTAGATCTCATCGCCAGCCATGTAGCAACCTGCTAGCAGGGTCCTGTCATCCCACCTCCATTTCCTGAAATGCTCTCCTCCTGAAAACCAGTGGCCATGCCTGGCTGGAAAACAGGTGGGTGCTATTTACTCTCTGTCCTGTCCTCTATTACAGTCTCTCCAGTCCCAACCTCAGCCCTGCAGTAGATCACTTCCAGAAGCTTGTCCTCCAATCTTACCTCCATTTCCAGGGTACCCCACCAAACCTCGCAGTAAATCCAGCATTCTTCCTTCCCGCGTACCCTCTCTGTACCTCCAGCTTGTTTCCACCCCTCGTGTCAGCCACCAATACCTCGAAACCTGGGATTCCTCACCAGACCTGGATTCAGACAAGTGATATCCACTACCCTTCCTATCCTCCAACATCATCTCTCTAATCTCACCCACACCCCTGAACGCAGTCTGCTCACAGGTGCCTCCCCTCCCACACTATCTCCAGTCCCCATAAACACCACCAAACCTCATGGCGGATTCCACTTACCGTACTTCCTCTCATTCCTTTGTAGCAACTGCGGCTACCTAAAAACAGTATCTGGGATCCCCGTGGTCACAACCAAGCTGGGACTCACGAATATGACTTTCACTTGCTTTCCATTACAGCTGCCAGCCCAGCAAGGTCATGCTTGCAGGGACCTGTCCTCCCTCTCTATCTCCATGGCAGTAGGGAAGGGAGGTTACCCCAACTCTCAGAGTGGATCCAGCTTTCCTATATCCTGTGGACTGACGTCTTAGCCCTCACTTCCAACCAACCTGTCGCCACTGTTTCCTATCAACAGCTAATGCCTAGACTCATGTCCTACCTGGCACCCGCCCCCACCCCCACAATCACGCACCAGGAAGAGACTCAGATTGGTGAATCAGCCTGTCCTTCCTGTCCCCTGTCACCATCTCTACCTTCTCAATCTCAGCCAAGTAACAACGTGCTTACAGGTGCCCCTCCTCCTGTCTGGGTTTCATTCACTGGAGTCCCAAATTCTTGGTTCAAACTCCGGGTCTCCGTATTCCTTTCATCTCTGTCAGCTCTTGGCCTTACTGAAATCCACGTGCAAGCTACCCTTTTCCTCACTCACCTCTAACTCCCTATGGACTCCCGCCTCTCTTAGCTCTTTCCTAAAGCCCCACTCAGCCTCTTCCCCTAGCCGACTTCTACTCCTGTCACCCAGCTGCCCACAGAAGCACTCGCTACCAGACAACCAGCAGTCACCACACTTCCATCAGGTCCCGGGTTTGTAGCTGGGTGATAATGATAATGACCTTTCTCAGGTAGTTTGCTGAATACCCTCCAGCAGCGTAAATGCTATTTGGTAGTGATGAAACTTCCAGTGAGGCACCGGCTCGACTTCTCTGTGTTTGAAGCACAAGTAAGTGTTGTTCTCAGTGATAGGGTCTTTCCCTCTGGTTGTGGAGAGCAAACTTGGCAAGAACCTGTGATGTTTAGAGGCTTCAGTGGAACTTTTTGGCCAATGATTCAATGAGATGTAAGTGTTTCCTGACATTTGAGCCTTTAGATTACATACATACATACATACGTACATACATATGTACATACATACATGAAGACACATACATGCATACATACATACATACACAGACACATGTATGCATACAGACAGACACAGACACACATACATACATAGACACACACACATACATATATATCCTTTTTAAACAACGCTCCCACGGTAGTCAGTTTCCATACTGGTTTTTCAAATGGTCTTTAGTGTGAGTTGCCTCTCCCCATGTTCTCTCCTTCACTCATCTCTCATCTTTTCTTCCCTGTTTAGTCCTCCTATTCTAGTTTCCCACTTATCACTCTGTAACCATATATTCTATTTCCTCTTCCGTGAGAAATCCATTTCCTCCATCCTCATCCTCTATTAGGACCTAACCGCTGTGGTTGTTTGGACCTTAGCAAACACTGAAAGTTTAAAAACTAACATCTGCCTATAAGAGAAAACAGGCATTAAGATCTGGGACACCTCATTCAGGATGAGAATTCTAACTCCAGACATTTACTTGAAATTTTTACAGTTTCATTTCTCTGGGTAGCATTCTTTTTTGTAAGTGTCTGTTTTCATTATCCACTTGTCAGCTGATGGATGTCAATGCTGTTTTCAATTTCTGGCTATTATGAACAGCACAGCAATGAAGACGGGTGAGTGACTAACTCTGTAACAGGACCTATTCCCATGTTCCTAATGAATTGTCACATGGATTTCCATAGTGATTGTAGCAGTCTGCACTCCTACCAGCAGTAAATTTCCACCTTTCTCGGAATCCTTCCAATATGTACTGTCATTTGTTTTCTTGTTCTTGGCCATTTGACTGCTGTACAAGGAAACCTCAAAGTAGTTTTGGTCTGCATTTCCCTGATGGCTAAGGGTATTGAGCAGTTATTTAAATGTTTCTCAGCCATTTATGCTTCATCTTTTCAGGATTTAATGTTTAGTTCTATGCTTCATTTTTTTTAATTGGATTGTTTTCCTGAGGCTCAGTTCTGTTACTTTTTTAATATTCCAGATGCTAAGATTTATAATTGGTAATAATTTATAATTGGTAAGACTCTCTTCCCTCTCTGTACCTGCTCCCTGGTCCATATGATGCTGTCCTTTGTTGAACAGAAACTTTCCAGGCTCATGAAGTCCTGTTTATTAGCTTTTAGTCTTAATGTCTATACCATGTGAGTCCTGTTCAGAAAGTATTTTTCTGTGCCAGTTAGGTCAATATTATTACCCAGTTTCTCTGCTATCAGGTTCAGGGAATCTTTTCTTATGGTGTGGGCCTTGATCCTTTTGGAGTTGAGTTTTATGAATGGTGATAGATATGGATCTGTTTTCATTCTTCAATATACATATGCTCAATTTGACCAGTGCCATTTGGTAAAGATACTGTCTTTTCTCCAGTGTGTATTTCTGCCTTCTTTATTAAAAATCAGGTGTCTCTAGGTGTGTAGTATTACTTTTGTGACTTAAATCCAAGTTTCATTAATGAAAACTTGTGTTATTTATTTTTACTTGTTACTTTCGAGAATATACCATAATAACATCATTTTCCCATTTCTATTACGCCATCCAAATGTTTGCATACATCTCTGCTTGCTCTCTTTCAAATAAATGAGCTCTATTTTCATTAATTGCTGTTAGATGCATATATGTGCTAAATGCATATATATTTTAAATATATACACATATATATTCTTAAATATAACCTGCCCAGTCTATATAATGTCATTCATGTTATGTTTTCAGGGTTAATCATTCAATATTGGATAACCATTTGATACAGTCTTCCCTGGAAAGGACTATTTCTGCTCTTTTCACCATTCCTTATTTACCTGAGAGGCCTCCTGGTCTTTCCCCTTCCATGTTGGCATGTCTATTGTTACTGTTCTCGTTCACCTCATGGTCAAAGCAGTTGTGTTGGTAGAACCCTATGGGTATAGCTTGTGATGTCACGGGGATGCACAGTCTCACAGAAAATACCCTGTCCTCTGGCTCTTCCTCTTTTTCCAGCTACTCTTACACAAGGTTAGTTGGGCATTAGGTCGGGGAGGTTATTGCAGATGTAGGGCTGAGCTTTTAACTCTGTGTTATGATTGGTTGTGGTTTTCTTTAAAGGTTTCCTTCTGCTGCAAAAAGTGGGGAGGTTTCATTAGTGAAAGATGAAGACTACACTTATCTCTGGGTATAAAAAGAAACATTTATAATGGAGTTAAGGGGTGAGCTGGTTTAACAAAGTGATGATTGTAGGTTCTCCTCTTAGATCAAAACTTCACTAGTCCTATGTAGTTAGCTATGATTGCAAAACCAGGCATGATTTCCCTCCTGTTGAGTGTGTCTTAAGTCCAACTAGAAATCATTTGTTTAGTACCAGTGTATGTGTGTTGTGGGAAGTCCTTCTGTTTATGTGTTGCTTTTATTGGTTAATGAACAAATCTGTTTCAGCCAGTAGCTTAGCAGAATAGGGCAAGGTGGGAGTTCCAAGCAGATAGAGGAGAGAGTAGGCAGAGTCAGCGAGAAGCCATGTAACCCTCCAGAGACAGGCACTAGACACTGGATGAGACTTTACCCAGTAAGCCACTGCCCCGTGGCAATACACAGATTAATGGAGATGGGTTGATTTAGGGTATAAGAGCCAGCTTAAAATATGCTTAAGATATTGGCCAAACAGTATTGCAATTAATACATAACAGGGAAATGAACAAGTAGTCTCCCCCAACAACGTGGCATACCAGCGTGTGCCAGCTAAATTCACATAAAATCTGAGAAAGTTTAAAGAGGAATTCTAGACACAAAAGAACAGAGTTAAGCATGGCTTTCTGTTAGCAACATTTTCTCGGTTGGGATCTGTTTGCTAGAAGCAAGCAGAGGCATGACTTCTTTAAGAAGGCTTCCTGGTTCACCAGCACTAATGGCTCTGACTCTATCAAGAGGGCCAGTTACGGAGCATTTCAATAGGTCCAGTTATGGAGCATTTCGATGGGGTCTGTGAACAGAGTGCTACAACTTGCTTAATGGCATGTACATGCCACATTTTTAGGCACATGGCTCTCAAAGGATGTGAACATGCCTCTGCCATGTTGGACTGGGCAGAGCAAGCAGGCAGGGCCATGTTGGTCCTAGCCACACCCATATAGCATGAAAAAAGGTGTTTCTGGCTAGAAAATAATTACAGATATACAATAAAGACAGATTCAGATGAAAAAGACACCTAAATGGGACACAGTGTTAGATAAATGTATGTAGGCTTGATAGAGAAGAAAAAGTATAGGCAGTTATAAAAGAGTACAGAACAGACAGTCATAGGCAAAAGGAGCAAAGATAATAAAATAAATATTAAACTTGTAGAAAAAGTGCTAGAGTAAGAAAAATAAGTCATGAAAAGATGGAAAATACACAGAGTCTGGATTATGTATATTATTGTGTTTTCTTTGAATTTTTTGACTGTGAATGAGCTTCGTACAGAGAGACATTTCATTGTACAGGCTGCTAAGATAAACCAATGAACCTGGTTGAGTAAGTGCCCGTGTGGTCAGATGTGCACGTGAGCAGTATATCTTATTGCAATCTTGAGGTAGATCTCCAACTTTCTGAGAAATGGACATAATTTCCACAACGGCTTTAAAAAAATTGCATCCCGGACCAGATCCCGGTACCAGGAGAGACATCACCAGGGTGGGTGAGTTTCTGACTGCGGCAGCAGCCCGGGACAGGGAACTCAGACGTTCCTCAATCCTCCTGCACTCCTTGGTCAGTCTGCAGGGGCTATACTGCCCGATACTTCCTCACTATTCATATCCCACCCAGCTTGCATCCACGACCCTCCCCCACCTCCTCTGACCCCCCGCCCCTCCTTGAACCACACAACAGCTCCCAGCTCAGCCTGTTTGGGCGCTGGGACAGGGTCCGAATTGGGAGGGCAGCCAGGAGGGTAGTAGCTCCTTTGTCTAGGTGGCCTGCCTGCCCTGCGGCAGCGAGGTCGGCCCTTTGTTCGCGAGACACCCAAGCAGCAGGGAGATCAGATCTGGGTGCCAGGAGAGACATCACTGGGCAGTTCAAGCTCAGCAGGACAGACCTTGCTTCCACACTGAAGAGATACACCCAGAGGCTCAGTCACAGCAAAAACTGGACCAAGACACCAGGCCTCTCATGGCTTCATTTGAAAGAGGAGATGGGAAGGCGCCAATGCAAGAATTCCTCCAACAACCTGAAAGGCAACATGACATCACCAGAACCCAGGGATCCCGAAATAAGAAGAATTGTACACCCTACTCCAGAAGAAGTAGAAGAAATCGACCCAAAAGTGAATTTTTTGAAAATAATAGAAGACCTTAAACAGGAGGTGAAAAACTGCCATAAACAATTAGAGATTACAAACAAAAAGGTAGAGGAAATGAATAAATCGCTCAAAGATACCCAAGAAAACCAAGAGAAACAAGAAAATGCAATCAAACAGGTAAGGGAAATGGTTCAAGACCTGAAGAATGAAATGGAAGTAATGAAGAAAACACAAACCGAGAGAAGGATGGAGATGGAAAATCTGGGTAAATGAACAGGAACTACAGAGACAAGTACTACCAACAGATTACAAGAGATAGAAGAAAGAATGTCAGACACTGAAGATACCATAGAGAAAATTAACACACTGATCAAAGAAAACAGCAAAACCAACAAACTCTCATCACAAAACATTCAGGAAATATGGGACACAATAAAAAGACCAAACCTAAGAATAATTGGGATACAAGAAGGAGAAGAAGTACAGCTCAATGGTTCAGAAAATATATTTAATAAAATTATAGAAGAAAACTTTCCCAGCCTAAAGAAAGATATTCCTTTGAAGGTTCAAGAAGCATACAGAACACAGAATAGACTGGACCAGAAAAAAACATCTCCTCGCCACATAATAATCAGAACACAAAACATCCAGAATAAAGAAAGAATATTAAGAGCTGCAAAGGAAAAAGGTCAAGTTACTTATAAAGGTAAACCTATCAGACTTACTCCTGACTACTCTATGGAAACCATGAAAGCCAGAAGGTCCTGGATAGATGTACTGCAGAAGCTAAGAGAACATGGATGCAAGCCCAGACTACTATACCCAGCCAAGCTTTCGTTCACTATAAATGGAGAAAACAAAATTTTCCAGGATAAAAACAAATTTAAACAATACGTAGCCACAAATCCAGCCTTACAGAAAGTAATAGAAGGAAAATCACAAACCAAGGAGACCAACAATGACCACAATAACTCAAACTTCTAGACACCCTTTACCAGCGCAACTAAAAGAAAGCAAACACACAAACCCTATGACTAAAAAAGTGACCAGAGTTAGCAACCACTGGTCATTAATATCCCTTAATGTCAATGGACTCAACTCACCTATAAAAAGACACAGGCTAAGAGATTGGATACGCAAACAGGATCCAACATTCTGCTGTTTACAAGAAACACACCTCAACCACAAAGATAGGCACCTACTTAGAGTAAAGGGATGGGAAAAGGTTTATCAAGCAAATGGACCTAAGAAACAAGCAGGTGTGGCCATACTAATTTCTAACAAAGTTGACTTCAAACTTAAATCAATCAGAAGAGATGGAGAGGGATATTTTATACTCATAACAGGAACAATTGATCAGGATGAGGTCTCAATCCTGAATATCTATGCCCCCTAATATAAAAGCACCCACATATGTAAAAGAAACATTACTAAAACTCAAAGACGCCATCAAACCGCACACACTAATAGTGGGAGATCTCAACACGCCTCTTTCACCAATGGACAGGTCAATCAGACAGAAACCTAACAGAGAAATAAGAGAATTAATGGAGGTATTGAATCAAATGGACTTAACAGACATCTATAGAAAATTCCACCCAAATAGGAAAGAATATACCTTCTTCTCTGCAGCTCATGGAACCTTCTCGAAAATTGACCACATCCTCGGTAACAAAGCAAACTTCCACAGTTACAAAAAAATATCCATAACCACCTGTGTCTTATCAGATCACCACGGACTAAAGTTAGAATTCAACAACAATGCTACCCCCAGAAAGCCTGCAAACACATGGAAACTGAATAGTCAACTATTGACCCACACCTGGATTAAAGAAGAAATAAAGAAAGAAATTAAAGTCTTCCTTGAATTCAATGAAAATAAAGAATCAACATACTCAAACTTATGGGACACTTTGAAAGCAGTCCTAAGGGGAAAGTTCATAGCCCTTAGTGCCCACTTAAAGAAAACAGAGAAAGCATACATTGGAGACTTAACAGCCCACCTGAAAGCTCTAGAAAAAAAGAAGCAGACTCACCTAGGAGGAGTAGAAGACTGGAAATAGTCAAACTGAGGGCTGAAATCAACAAAATAGAAACACAGAAAACAATCCAAAGAATCAATGAAACAAAAAGCTGGTTCCTGGAGAAAATCAACAAAATTGATAAACCCCTATCCAAACTAATCAAACGGCAGAGAGAGAATCTGCAAATTAATAAGATCAGAAATGAAAAGGGGGACATAACCACAGACATAGAGGAAATTCAGAGAATCATTAGATCTTACTACAAAAGCCTGTATGCCACAAAACTGGAAAATGTAAAAGAAATGGACACTTTTTTAGATAAATACCATATTCCAAAGTTAAATCAGGACCAGGTGAGCAATCTAAATAGACCTGTCAGTCGCGAAGAATTAGAAGCTGTTATCAAAAACCTCCCTACCAAAAAAAGCCCAGGACCAGACGGTTTCAATGCGGAATTCTACCAGAATTTCCAAGAAGACCTAATACCTATACTCCTTAAGGTATTTCACAATATAGAAACAGAAGAGTCATTGCCCAATTCCTTTTATGAAGCTACCGTCACTCTGATACCAAAACCACACAAAGACTCAACCAAGAAAGAGAATTACAGGCCAATCTCACTCATGAACATCGACGCAAAAATCCTCAACAAAATACTGGCGAACCGTATCCAAGAATACATTAGAAACATTATCCATTATGATCAAGTAGGCTTCATACCAGAGATGCAAGGCTGGTTCAACATACGAAAATCTATCAATGTAATCCATCATATAAATAAACTGAAAGAAAAAAACCATATGATCATTTCATTAGATGCTGAAAAAGCTTTTGACAAAATTCAACATCCCTTTATGATAAAAGTCTTGGAGAGATTAGGGATACAAGGGTCATACTTAAATATAATAAAAGCTATTTACAGCAAACCGACAGCTAACATCAAATTAAACAGAGAGAAACTCAAAGCCATCCCACTTAAATCAGGAACACGACAAGGCTGTCCACTCTCTCCATACCTCTTCAATATAGTGCTTGAAGTTTTAGCAATAGCAATAAGACAACATAAGGGGATCAAGGGGATTCGAATTGGAAAGGAAGAAGTTAAACTTTCGTTATTTGCAGATGATATGATAGTCTACATAAGCGACCCCAAAAACTCTACCAAAGAACTCCTACAGCTGATAAACACCTTTAGTAATGTGGCCGGATACAAGATCAACTCCAAAAATCAGTCGCCCTCCTATACACAAAGGATATGGAAGCAGAGAGGGAAATCAGAGAAGCATCACCTTTCACGATAGCCACAAACAGCTTAAATATCTCGGGGTAACTCTAACCAAAGAAGTGAAGGATCTATTTGACAAGAACTTTAAGGCATTGAAGAAAGACAAAATGTGTCTATGTCCACCCCAAAATCTGTACACAGCTGTTCACGGCACTCTTGTCCATCATGGCCCCAAAGCGGGAAAATGCCCCCATCCCTTGTCTGATGGTTTATCTAGTGGGAGTCTCAGTTCCAGAAACGAATGGAGTACGGAGCTGTTAACAGGATACATCTTTAAATCTTCAAGCTAACTGAAGGAGGCTAGCTACAGGAGAGTGAATTGTGTGCTTCCGGTTATAGTCCATAGAAACAGAAAATGAGTGGGGGTTTGCTGTGCTGCAGGAAGGGAGAGCTGGGGAGGCGGGATTCCTAACGAGAATGGGATTTCCGGCGGGGAGGGGGTGATGAAAACGCTGTGATATTACACAGTGTTGATGGTTGAACAACCTTGTGGATGTATTTTTAAAAACTGCTGAAAATAAAATTTTTAAAAAAAAAAAAAGAAAGACATTGAAGAGGATACCAGAAAATGGAAGGATCTCCCTTGCTCTTGGATTGGGAGGATCAACATAGTAAAAATGGCAATCCTACCAAAGGCAATTTATAGATTCAATGCAATCCCCATCAAGATCCCATTAAAATTCTTCACTGATCTTGAAAGGACAATAATCAACTTTATATGGAATAACAAAAAACCCAGGATAGCCAAAACAATCTTGTACAATAAAGGTACTTCTGGAGGCATTACCATCCCTGACTTTAAACTCTACTATAGAGCTACAGTAATGAAAACAGTGTGGTATTGGCATAAAAATAGAGAATTCGACCAATGGAATCGTGTAGAAGACCCGGATCTTAACCCACAAACCTATGAACACCTCATTTTCGATAAAGGTGCTAAAAGTATACAATGGAAGAAAGAAAGCATCTTCAACAAATGGTGCTGGCACAACTGGATGTCAACCTGTAGAAGAAAGAAAATTGACCCATATCTATCACCATACACAAAACTCAAGTCCAAATGGATCAAAGACCTCAATATCAATCTGAACACACTGAACCTGATAGAAGAGAAAGTGGGAAGTACCCTACAACAGATGGGCACAGGCGATCGCTTCCTAGGTATAACCCCAGCAGCACAGTCATTAAGGGCAACATTGAATAAATGGGACCTACTGAAACTGAGAAGCTTCTGTAAAGCAAAAGACACTGTCACTAAGACAAAAAGGGAACCCACTGACTGGGAGAAGATCTTCACCAACCCCGCAACAGACAAAGGTCTGATCTCCAAAATATATAAAGAACTCAAGAAACTAGACTTTAAATGCTAATTAACCCAATTAAAAAATGGGGCACTGATCTGAAGAGAGAATTCTCAATAGAAGAAGTTCAAATGGCCAAAAGGCACTTAAGGTCATGCTCAGCCTCCTTAGCGATCAGGGGAAATGCAAATCAAAACAACATTGAGATATCACCTTACACCTGTCAGAATGGCTAAAATCAAAAACACTAATGATAGCCTTTGCTGGAGAGGCTGTGGAGAAAGGGGTACCCTCATCCATTGCTGGTGGGAATGCAAACTTGTGCAACCACTTTGGAAAGCAGTGTGGCGGTTTCTCAGGAAATTTGGGATCAACCTACCCATGGACCCAGCAATGCCACTCTTGGGAATATACCCACGAGATGCCCGATCATATGACAAGGACATTTGTTCAACTATGTTCATAGCAGCATTATTTGTAATAGCCGGAACCTGGAAACAACCTAGATGCCCTTCAATGGAAGAATGGATGAAGAAAGTATGGAATATATATACATTAGAATACTACTCAGCGGTAAAAAACAATGACTTCGCGAATTTTGCATGCAAATGGATGGAAATAGAAAACACTATCCTGAGTGAGGTAACCCAGACCCAAAAGGATGAACATGGGATGTACTCACTCATAATTGGTTTCTAGAGATAAATAAAGGTCAGTGAGTCTATAATTTGATATCCTAAAGAAACTAAATAAGAAGGTGAACCGAAAGAAAAACATATAGCTATCCTCCTGGTTATGGGAAGTAGACCAGATTGCCGGGCAAAAATTTGGGATCTTGGGGGTGTGGTGGGAGGGGGGTGAGGGGAGAAGGGGAGAGAAATGTGAGAAGGGGAGGATGGGGGGAACCTGGGGAAACGGGATGTTTGGGATAAAGGAAGGTTGGTTAGGGGAGCAGAGAAGCACACATCTTAATTAAGGGAGCCATCTTAGAATAGAAAAAAAAAATAAAATAAAAAAAAAACAGTTTCCAATAGAGAGAGCTTAAAGCTGCCTAACAGGTACTCAAACAGGTAAAATATAAATCAACAGGTAAAGTATACAATAATCAACAAACACAGCATATTAATTATAATGCAGCTATGGCAAGAGTGCATATTAAATATAAAACTTATTCTACAACATTTTTATAAAAAAATGCTGTTTATGGCAAAATCTTCTCAAGTTTTGCCAATTAAGATATTAAACTCTTAATTTAAACCAGTAGCCTGTCTGGTACAAAAGGGCAGGATAAAAGCTAAAAAATGGCTTGATCCCCAGATGATTATTGCTACAATTCACACAACTGTATTTTGCTAATGTTATAGCAAAAAAAATCCCTTAAAGGATTTTATGTTAAATTTTACAAATGGCTCTTCCAATGGAGGAACTGCATATATGGCTAATAATAATAAAAAAAATATTATGGAGCATAATAAGGCTCCTTTTAAGCAGCTTATGAAACTTGCAAGTAGATCCAGATGCAAACGGATCTGACATGATAACACCAAGCTGACCTTTGCTAGGGCAAGGTGGAAAAGCCCTTGCAATGCATTATGAAAAAAACCCGACCTATATATATTTGGGGGTTGAGGATATGTTTATGCTTTTTTCACAGAAAGAAAATAAAAGCTGGGCCTGATGTCGAGGCTGCGCTGCGGACACAGAGGAGTCCCTGAGGCGATTGCAGAGAGGTCCTTAGTCTGGCTTTTCCTGCCCCCAAGGAGAGGAGTCCCTGATAACAGAACCTGCTGCTCCACTCTACAGGGTGTCAATTCTGCCTCCTGAGTCCAGGGAGACCCGGCTGAGATAATGCCAGGATGTGCTTCAGATAGCTGAATCCAGCTCACCTCACCCAGGAATCCCACCGGCCCTGAAGCACAAGTGCTAAACTGCTTCTGCAGCTTGAACTCTGGTCTGCTTTGGAGCTGAGATGCAGACTGGACATCAGACTGTTTTAATCTTTGGGACACAGAACTCATTTTAATTAAAATACTAACCTCTTCACTTAAGAAGGGGAAAGATTGGGGTTCCTGTGACTGTTGCTCAGAGTCTGGAAATGGTGGTATTTGACAACAATGTATGTCATTGTACTCTTACTGAAATTGATCTAATGATATTTGTAACTGCTTATAGATGTTGGGAAAGGTTTGACACATGCTGTAAAGTGTTTGGGTTTAATGCATATGTTAAGAATTTTAGATTTTGATCCCTTTTTCACCTCCCTAATTGATGGCAGGCAAGCACACGTAACTTTTTGTGGAGTAGGCATTTAGGAAGGAGGACATACCATGGGCCAGACTAAAAGGTGAATACTGGGTTTGGAAGGTGCCCCTTTCTTCTTGTCTGGAGATGGAGTTATTGGTGCCAAAAATTATATCATATCTTTTGTTTAAGGAGCACCTCACAGATTTTTCATTAATGATAGATACAGGGGCCCAATGACGGGAGTTAGTGTGGATCCTCACCTAAATTTCAAACCATACAGAGGCCGTACAGGCCGGCTCAACATGGCATGGTTTTTAGGTACGAGGGCGCTCTCCACATAGCCTAAGACAGGGTGCCCTGTGATCTGCTTACTTTAATCCTACTAGATACCTTTTATTTGAGAAGCTCCAAGAAACTAATGCTACTCATAAGGCACCCCTCTGTTCCCAGGAGAGGTAAATTGCTTCACCAGTCGAGAGGAGGGTCTCTCCTTGTCCCAGTCCCTTCTCCTTTAGATCTGACACCATGGTTGACTCTGTCTTGGTGCCCTCCACCTATAACTACTTGCCTTTATATAAGAAAGGAGGAATATGTTGGGAGCCGTTTCCCCCCCTAAAGATTGTTACAGAAACCATCACCTTGGGGAGCCTGCAGGGAACCCCAAACCCATAATTATGTTAAGAATAGTCCTATTGGCAAAACCTGCCCCACACCCAATTAGCTATTCGCTAATTGCTAACGAACCTAATCTGATAGCGGAACTGCCTTAAATTCCAGCTATCCAGGGAACTAGGTGTGGCAACTCCTGACTTCTTGGCCTACCTGACCGGATGTAGGTTACGTGACTGGGACCACGCGGCCAGATTCCATGCTCCTGTGCCCTGCTCCCCAAGCCCTCATTCAGGGGGTATATAAGTTGTTACCCTGTCCCTAATAAACGGAGGCTTTGACAAAAAAAAAAAAAAAACACCTGTCACCCTTGTCCATCTCAGGAACTCACAGTGGAAGGAAATGGGGTCTTGAAAGTTGTTCTCCGATCTTCAACGGAAAACATGGCATGTGCTTGCCTATAGAATGCACACATGTGCGTGCATGTGCATGCAGACACACACTTGATAATTAATATTTTTCTGTTGTCTTTGTGACTGCACATGAACCTACTGGTATTTTAATTATCATCTGTAATCTGTGGCCCCATAAGCAGCACAGCGCAAGCCACTCAGGCCACAGCCTGGCAGGGTTTTGGGTCCTGTGGCCCAGGCCTGCCTCAGCCACCATACGCAAGTTTAAATTAAGTCTCTATCATTCTATTTATTACTAAGATTTGGGAGTCAAAGACTTGAGTGAAAATCCTCCAGATCAGAGAGGTCGGGTAGGCTCTAGCTGACCTTGCATTTTGGCTGTAGATACAGCAAGAGATACATTTCTTCCCTTGTCCCAGAACTAAAGGGAGCTCAATATCAATTGTATCTGGTCTTTTCTTCCTGTGTGTCTTCTCTATCCAAATTACTGACTTCTCTATTGCTAATTCAGGTCAGCTAGCCTCTGGTCCCACCCCTGATTCAAGGTAAACTTTATTGCCAGTCTGAAGTGTTACAATGTGATCAAAATATCCCACAACAGACAAGGATAAATTGATTAAAAAAAAAAACTCTGAAAAAAAAATTGCATCCCAACCAGCAATGAAGGAGTTTTTCCCTTACTGCATATCCTCACCAGCATGAGCTATTGTTTGTGTAATTTATCTTAGACAACCTGACAGGTGTAAGATGAAATCCAAAAGTAGTTTTCATTTTCATTTTCCTGGTGGCTAAGGATGTCAAACATTTCTTTAAGTGTTTCTCAGCCATTTGAGTTTTCTATATTGGAAATTCTCTGTTTTGATCTATACCCCATTTTTAATTGGATTATTTTGTTTTATGATATCAAGTTTCTTAAGCTCTGTATATATTTTAGATATTAGTCCTCTGTCTGATGTGGAGCTGGTAAAACAATCCTTTCCCATTCTGTAGGTTTCTGCTTTGTCTAAATCATGGTGTCGTTAGCCTTACAAAAGCTTATCAGTTTCATGAGATCCCATTTATTAGTTGCTGATCTTAATTTCTGTGCTATTTGTTACATGGAATAACCACACAGAAACTGTACTAATTAAATTACTGCTTGGCCCATTAGCTCTAGCCTCTTATTGGCTAACTCTCACATCTTGATTTAACCCATTTCTATTAATCTGTATATCACCATGAGGTCATAGCTTACCAGGAAAATTTCAGCATGTCTGACCTGGAAGCTCCATGGCAGCTCTCTGACTTTGCTCTCTTTCTCCCAGAATTCAGTTCTGTATTCTCTGCCTACTTAAGTTCTGCACTATCAACTAGGCCAAGGCAGTTTCTTTATTAATTATCCTATGAAAAAAAAGGGGGGGCCGGGCGGTGGTGGCGCACGCCTTTAATCCCAGCACTCGGGAGGCAGAGGCAAGCGGATCTCTGTGAGTTCGAGGCCAGCCTGGTCTACAAGAGCTAGTTCCAGGACAGGAACCAAAAGCTACAGAGAAACCCTGTCTCAAAAAATCAAAAAAAATTATCCTATGAAAGCAACACACAAACAGAAGGAACTCCTACACTATTTTCCCTTTTCTGTTTAAACAAAAAGGAAGGCTTTAACTTTAACATAGTAAACTTACATATAACGAAACAGGTATCAAACAAAAACTAGTTACCATACTTATATCTACTTTACCTTTTATCACAACTAAGGAAAACTATAACTACAAATTCTTCAACTCCATCAAAGACTCCAGAAGGATATAATATTACCTAAGTAAGCATGAAGTGCATTGTAAACAACTTCCAAAACTCTAGAATTGACATAGACATCTCGCTACCTGAACATTTACCCAAAGTTCTTCTGTACCATTGGGGCATCCATCTTCAGCCTACAGGCTTATAGTATCTGGCAGACTTTTCCATAAAGCAGGAAATTTCAAAGACCGTTCAGTCACTTTCTTCTGTATCCTGCAGAATGTCTCACAGACTCTTTTATGACCCTGAAGGATCATCTCACCTTTTGGCAAGTTCAGTAGTCATCTCTCTGTGGGTTCTTCATGCCCAGTTTATGCAACAGTCCAGGCAAGAGCAGTTTCTTGCCCAAATGGCTAACCAACTTCATAAGGAGCCTCTTCAATGCCCATCTTCAGGAAAGGGCAGAAATGTCTCGTTGTCATGAAAAGTCCTAAGTTATTAAAACATTTTGAATGCCATATTCTGTAGTCTTCGAAAGATGTGAAGAATGCCTATCTGAAATATAACTATGCACATCTAGAAAATCTAACTAACATGACTACAAACTTGATTATTATAGAGATTATCTATTAACCTATATTTTTAATTATGCATTACATTTTTAATGAACTACACAATCACTACTTTGGAGAAGAGATTTTGCTTTTGTTTCCACAGGAAATGAAAAGCTGTGAAGTCATTCTAAGTTAAGAAAAATCAGGTTTGATCAAGGAAGACCATTTGAGAAATCTCCAGTAGGAATAGATGGCCCAGAAGTCAAAGTTCTACATCCAGACAGGTTCAAGACTGCTGCCTGAGTTGATCAAGACTCAAGGATACTCCAGTCAGGACTTGACCAGAATTCTAAAGTTTCTTTAGGTCCCCATAAGATTATCAGTGCCCCAAACCAGCAGGAAGTAGCCTGGAATACTATGCCCACATTCACAAAAAATGCCCAGACAACAAAGAAGAAAGATGTGGCCTACCCTGCTGAAAAAGGTACCAAGCCATGTGGCTAACATACTAGAATAACGGGCTAATATAAGTTATAAGAGTTAATAAGAAGCCTGAACTAATGGACCAATCAGTTTATAACTTTTGTAGGCCTCTGTGTGATTTTCTTTGGGGCTAAATGGCTGGGGGACCTGCTGGGGAGGACAGAAACCAGGCAGGACAGAAACCTAAGACAACAGGTGTTCTGTTCAGAAAGTTGTCTCCTGTGCCAATGAGTTCAAGACTATTCCCCCATTTTCTCTTCTATCAGATTCAGTGTATCTGGTTTTATGTTGTCTTTTACCCACTTGGACTTGATAGTTGCAGTTTGATAGATACACATCTATTTGCATTCTTCTACAATTGTCAGACATTCAGTTTGCCCAGCACAATTTGTGGAAGATGTTGTCTTTTTCCAGTGCAAATTTCTGGATTCTTTATCAAAAATCAGATCACTATAGGTATTTGGATTTATGTCTGGGTCTTTGACTCAATTCTGTTGATCAACATGCCTGTTTCTAAGCCAATACCAGGTGGTTTTTATTACTATAGTTCTGTAGTAACTATAGTACAATAATACTAACTGTAGTATAGTATTGAAATGAGAGTTGATGATACCTCTAGTAGTTCTTATTGTTCAAAACTAAAACCGCTATCCTGGATTTTATCTTGTTTTTCCATACCAAGTTGATAATTGTTCTTTCAGGGCCTGTAAGAATTGTGTTAGGATTTCGATGGGGATTGCACTGAATCTGTAGATTGCTCTGGATAGGATACTTATTTTACTATGTTCATCTTACCTATCCAAGACCACGGGAGATCATTCCATCTTCAGATGTCTTTTTCAACTTCTTTAAAGACCTGAACTTGTTATTATACGTCTTTCACTTGTTTGATTACAGTTACTCTGGCTATTATAAAAGGTGTTGTTTCCCTGATTTCTTTCTCAATACATTTGTTATTTTCATATGGGGGGACTACTAATACTTTTAGTTAATTTTGTATCCGGCTACCTTGCTGAAGGTGTTTATTTAAATTCCCTGGTGAAATTTCTAGTCATTTATCTGTACTACCATATACAAACTTTGACTTCTTCCTTTCAAATTTGTATCCCTTCAATCTTTTTCAGCTGTCTTATTTTTCTAACTAACACTTCAAATATATATTGAATAAATATATAGAGAGTAGATGGACTTGCCTTGTTCCTGAATGGTGCAGTTAATGGTGGTAATCAACAGCTCTCTAACGGACTTAAGACTCAAACAAAAAGGTGAAACATGCCTACCCTGGACAATCTTGCCAACTATAAAGTGGTTAAACTTTAGTAGAAACAAATGTTGCTAATGGCTACTGTGTGATCCAGTGACAGTTTTAGGACATATTACTTAGATATTTTTATGCCTCCTGTTTTTAATTTTCTAAAACTTATCATGATGGGACTAACCATCAGAACTTTTTATCGTGTGATGACACTAATTGCTGTTTGTGACATAGAGCAATTATTCTAAGTAAAGATATAAGCATTTTCTATTCATGGCTTTGTACTTTATTACAGTATTTCCTTAACATCTACCAAGTGTTTTCTTCTCTTATTATAAGAACAAAGTTATTTGTTGACATTTTAAAATGTATTACTTCTATTTGAGGCAGTTTCCTATGAAAGAAACATTAACTAGAAACAGTCTTTTATCAGGAAACATAAATGATCATATTAATAGAGAAAAAATTGATAAAGCACAGTTTTGCAAGCCCAGGATTCAGCTTTCTTTGCTCAATATGATAGCTGCTGCATAAAGATGTGTCAGTGTTATTATGATTTATAGAAAGAGAGTAACAGATTGTGGTGGTTTTGGTTATGGTCTTATGTTAAATATTATGAAAACTTTGTATTTAACACTGAGAGGCAAGCTGTTCGCATGTCTACTGTGATTAAATAGAAAGCTAGCCTTACTGGACTAGTCACACACAGCATAAAAGAAGATCATGAAATAGGACTCTGTCTTACCTCTAATCAGTATTTTCACTGCATCTAGAAAATGTCTTGGACAAAACTGTTGATTGACATTTTGATTTTTATTCTATATAACAGATTGAAAAATGTAACATTCATCATAACCTATGTTCATTTTATGATGAACATAGTAAAACAAGGAAAATAATGAGAATGTGTTTAAGACACCATATGGCAGCAATTCAACTCTTCATTTTACTATAAATCAAAATATGGAAATTTTCTGATAAAAATTATTATCTAAAATATAACATTAGGAATGAGATATATTATAAGATATATATATATATATATATATATATATATGATGCTCAGACAGAGCATCTTATTTGAAGATGGCAGAAACTTTGCACAATTCATGTATTAAAGTTCTTTTTATTGACATCAGAAATCTTAGAATGCTCACTAACTTATTGGGAGAATATTTCCAAACTAATCCATCAGATTACAAACTCAATATCTCATGGTCAATCAAGTTGCATTAAGTCAAATCCTTATAGTGAATATTTCTTCCTGACATATAAAATAAAGCCATAAAGTTAAGAACCTTCATGCTGAAGATAGTCAATGCATAGTAAAGAAAGAGTGAATTCTACAAAGTTGACATGGATTAAACAAACAAAATTTAGATATGTGGTATGACCCCCAAGGCAATTAATGCAATATGATAGATAAACAAAAGGGTTATTTTAATTAGAAATTTTCTTTTAATAACTATGCAACATAATTATACTATATAATTAACATTTTTAAGTTTTAATATATCTTTTTTTAATTTATTTTTTATTTATTAAAGATTTCTGTCTCTTCCCCACCACCGCCTCCCCTTCCCTCCCCTCCTCCAATCAAATCCCCCTCCCTAGTCAGCCCAAAGAGCAATCGGGGTTCCCTGCCCTGATGGGAAGTCCAAGGACCTCCCACCTCCATCCAGGTCTAGTAAGGTGAGCATCCAAACTGCCTAGGCTCCCACAAAGCCAGTACGTGCAGTAGGATCAAAAACCCATTGCCATTGTTCTTGAGATCTCAGTAGTCCTCATTGTCCACTACGTTCAGCGAGACCGGTTTTAACCCAGGCTTTTTCAGACCCAGGCCAGCTGGCCTTGGTGAGTTCCCGATAGAACATCCCCATTGTCTCAGTGTGTGGGCGCACCCCTCGCGGTCCTGAGTTGTAGTAATACGGAGCAGCGTGGCTGTGCGGCCAGCTGTGTTCCCCCTCACCCGGCCGCCTGCATGGCTCATCTTAAGCCCCGAAATAACAACACACAAACCGTATTCACCTAAACAATGCCTGGCCCATCAGTTCCAGCCTCTTATTGGCTAGCTCTTGCACCTGGACTAGCCCATTTCTGATAATCTGTATAGCACCCCAAGGTGTGCTTACCGGGGAGATTCTAGCCTATGTCTGTCTGGAATGCGGGCATCATGGCGGCTCCCTGACTCAGCTTCTCTTTCCCAGAATCCTCTCTGTTTACTCCGCCCACCTAAGGGCTGGCCTATCAATGAGCTCAGTCAGGCAGTTTCTTTATTTTAACCAATGAAATCAACAGATTGATATATGACACTCCCACATCACTGAGTTCCTTGCTCGTGCTCTCTCTCCTTCTGCTCCTGATTTGGACCTTGAGATTTCAGTCTAGTGCTCCAATGTGGGTCTCTGTCTCTGTCTAATTTCATCGCCTGATGAAGGTTGATATTCAGGAGGATGCCTATATGTTTTTCTTTTGGTTCTCCTTCTTATTTAGCTTCTCTAAGAACCCGAATTATAGGCTCAATGTCCTTTATTTATGGCTAGAAACCAAATATGACTGAGTACATCCCATGTTCCTCTTTTTGGGTCTGGCTTACCTCACTCAGGATAGTGTTTTCAATTTCCATCCATTTGCCTGCAAACTTCAAGAAGTACTTGTTTTTTACTGCTGAGTAGTACTCTAATATGTATATATTGCATATTTTCTTCATCCATTCTTCAATTGAAGGGCATCTAGGTTGTTTCCAGGTTCTGGCTATTACAAATAATGCTGCTATGAACATAGTAGAGCATATACTTTTGTTGTATGATACAGCCTCTCTTGGGTATATTCCCAAGAGTGGTATTGCTGGGTCCATGGGTAGGTTGATGCCGAATTTCCTGAGAAACCTCCACACTGCTTTCCAAAGTGGTTGCACAAGATTGCATTCCCACCAGCAATGGATGAGTGAACCACTTTCTCCACAATCTCTCCAGCAAAGGCTAACATTGGTGTTTTTGATTTTAGCCATTCTGACAGGTGTAAGATGGTATCTTAAAGTTGTCTTGATTTGCATTTCCCTGATCGCTAAGGAAGTTGAGCATGACTTTAGGTGTCTTTTGGCCATTGGAACTCCTTCTGTTGCGAGATCTCTGTTCAGCTCAGTGCCCCATTTTATAAATGGGTTGATTAGCCTTTTACGGTCTAGTTTCTTGAGTTCTTTATATATTTTGGAGATCAGACCTTTGTCAGTTGCGGGGTTGATGAAGATTTTCTCCCAGTCAGTGGGTTGCCTTTCTGTCTTAGCGATAGTGTCCTTTGCTTTACAGAAGCTTCTCAGACTCAGGAGGTCCCATTTATTCAATGAGGCCCTTACTGTCTGTGCTGCTGGGGTTATACGTAGGATGTGGTCTCCTGTGCCCACGTGTTGTAGAGTACTTCCCACTTTCTCTTCTATCAGGTTCAGTGTGTTCGGACTGATATTGAGGTCTTTAATCCACTTGGACTTGAGTTTTGTGCATGGTGATAGATATGGGTCTATTTTCATTCTTCTACAGATTGACACCCAGTTTTGCCAATTTGTTGAAGATTCTCTCTTTCTTCCATTGTATACTTTTAGCTCCTTTATCGAAAAGTCAGGTGCTCATAGATTTGTGGGTTAAAGTCAGGGTCTTCTATTCGATTCCATTGGTCAACTTCTCTGTTTTTATGCCAATACCAAGCTGTTTTCAATACTGTAGCTCTGTAATAGAGTTTGAAGTCAGGGATGGTAATGCCTCCAGACGTTCCTTTATTGTATAAGATTGTTTTGGCTATCCTGGGTTTTTTGTTTTTCCATATAAAGTTGATTATTGTCTTCTCCAGATCTGTGAAGAATTTTGATGGGATTTTGATGGGGATTGCATTGAATCTATAGATTGCTTTTGGTAGAATTGCCATTTTTACTATGTTGATCCTCCCAATCCAAGAGCAAGGGAGATCCTTCCATTTTCTGGTGTCCTCTTCTATTTCTTTCTTCAAAGACTTAAAGTTCTTGTCAAATAGGTCTTTCACTTCCTTGGTCAGAGTTAGCCCAAGATATTTTATGCTCTTTGTGGCTATCGTGAAAGGTGATGCTTCTCTGATTTCCCTCTCTGTTTCTTCATACTTAGTGTATAGGAAGGCAACTGATTTTTTGGAGTTGATCTTGTATCCTGCCACATTACTAAAGGTGTTTATCAGCTGTAGGAGTTCTTTGGTAGAGTTTTTGGGGTCGCTTATGTATACTATCATATCATCTGCAAATAACGAAAGCTTAACTTCTTCCTTTCCAATATGAATCCCCTTGATCCCCTTATGTTGTCTTATTGCTATTGCTAGTCAAGCACTATATTGAAGAGGTATGGAGAGAGTGGACATCCTTGTCTTGTTCCTGATTTTAGTGGGATGGCTTTGAGTTTCTCTCCGTTTAATTTTATGTTAGCTGTCGGCTTGCTGTAAATAGCTTTTATTATATATAGGTCTGACCCTTGTATCCCTAGTATCTCCAAGACCTTTATCATAAAGGGGTGTTGAATTTTGTCGAATGCTTTTTCAGCATCTAATGAAATGATCATATGGTTTTTTTTCTTTCAGTTTATTTATATGGTGGATTACATTGATAGATTTGTATATGTTAACCAGCCCTGCATCTCTGGGATGAAGCCTACTGGATCATAATGGATAATTTTTCTAATGTGTTCTTGGATTCGGTTTGCCAGTATTTTGTTGAGAATTTTTGCGTCAATATTCATGAGTGAGATTGGCCTGTAATTCTTTTCCTGGTTGGGTCTTTGTGTAGTTTTGGTATCAGGGTAACTGTAGCGTCATGAAAGGAATTTGGCAATGAGTTTTCTGTTTCTATATTGTGAAATACATTAAGGAGTACAGGTATTAGGTCTTCTTGGAAGTTCTGGTAGAATTCTGCATTGAAACCATCTGGTCCTGGGCTTTTTTTTGGAGGGGAGATTTTTGATAAAAGCTTCTAGTTCTTCACGACTGACCGGTCTATTTAGATCATTCACCTGGTCTTGGTTTAGCTGTGGCATATGGTACTTATCTAAAAAACTGTCCATTTCTTTTGCATTTTCCAGTTTTGTGGCATACAGGCTTTTGTAGTAAGATCTAATGATTCTCTGAATTTCCTCTGTGTCTGTGGTTATGTCCCCCTTTTCATTTCTGATCTTATTTATTTGTGTGTTCTCTCTTTGTTGTTTAATTAGTTTGGATAGGGGTTTGTCAATCTTGTTGATTTTCTCTAGGAACTAGCTTTTTGTTTCATTGATTTTTTGGACTGTTTTCTGTGTTTCTATTTTGTTGATTTCTGCCCTCAGTTTGATTATTTCCAGTCTTCTACTCCTCCTGGGCAAGTCTGCTTCTTTTTTTTCTAAAGCTTTCAGGTGTGCTGTTAAGTCCCCAATGTATGCTTTCTCCGTTTTCTTTAAGTGTGCATTTAGTGCTATGAACTTTCCTCTTGGCACTGCTTTCATCATGTCCCATAGGTTTGAATATGTTGTCTCTTTATTTTCATTAAATTCAAGGATAACTTTAATTTCTTTCTTAATTTCTTCCTTGACCCAGGTGTGGTTCAGTAGTTGACTGTTCAGTTTCCATGAGTTTGTTGGCTTTCTGGGGGTAGCATTGTTGTTGCCTTCTAACTTTAATCCGTGGTGATCTGATAAGACACAGGTGGACACTGATATTTTTTTGTATCTGTGGAGGCTTCCTTTGTTTCCGAGTATGTGGTCAATTTTTGAGAAGGTTCCATGAGCTGCAGAGAAGAAGGTATATTCTTTTCTATTTGGGTGGAGTGATCTATAGATGTCTGTTAAGTCCAATTGCTTCATTACCTCCATTAATTCTCTTAATTCTCTATTAGGTTTCTGTCTGATTGACCTGTCCATGTGAGAGAGAGGTGTATTGAAGTCTCCTACTACTAGTGTGTGTGGTTTAATGTCTGCCTTCAGTTCTAGTAATATTTCTTTTAGATAAGCGGGTGCTTTTGTATTAGGGGCATAGATATTCAGGATTGATACATCATCCTGATGACTTGTTCCTGTTATAAGTATAAAGTGTCCATCTCGATCTCTTCTGATTGATTTTAGTTTGAAGTCAGTTTTGTTAGAAATTAATATGGCCACCCCTGCTTTTTTCTTAGGACCATTTGCTTGAAAGACCTTTTCCCAACCCTTTACTCTGAGTAGATGCCTGTCTTTGTGGTTGCGATGTGTTTCTTGCAAACAGCAGAATGTTGGATCCTGTTTTCATATCCAATCTTTAGCCTGTGCCTTTTTATAGGTGAATTGAGAGCATTAATATTAAGTGATATTAATGACCAGTGGTTGTTTACTCCAGTTATTCTTATTGATTTTGGTAGTAGAGTTTGTATGTCTCCCTTTTTTGAGTTGTGCTGGTGAAGGGTCTCTAGATGCCTGAGTTCTTGTAGGCAGTGTTGGCTATGTTGGATTCCTTGGGTTGTGATTTTCCTTCTATTACCTTCTGTAGGGCTGATTTTGTGGCTACGTATTGCTTAAATTTGTTCTTATCCTGGAATGTCTTGTTTTCTCCATTGATAGTGAACGATAGCTTGGCTGGGTATAGTGGTTTTGGTTTGCATCCATGGTCTCTTAGCTTCTGCAGTACCTCAATCCAGGACCTCCTGGCTTTCATGGTTTCCATAGAGAAGTCAGGTGTAAGTCTGATCGCTTTACCTTTATAAGTTACTTGGCTCTTATCCTGGAACGTCTTGTTTTCTCCATTGATAGTGAATGATAGCTTGGCTGGGTATAGTAGTTTGGGTTTGCATCCATGGTCTCTTAGCTTCTGCAGTACCTCAATCCAGGACCTCCTGGCTTTCATGGTTTCAATAGAGAAGTCAGGTGTAAGTCTGATCGGTTTACCTTTATAAGTTACTTGGCCTTTTTCCTTTGCAGCTCTTAATATTCTTTCTTTAACCTGTATATTCTGTGTTTTGATTATTATATGGCGAGTGGATGTTTTTCTTTGATCCAATCTGTTTGGTGTTCTGTATGCTTCTTGAATATTCAAAGGAATATCTTTCTTTATGTTGGGAAACTTTTCTTCCATAATTTTGTTAAAAATATTTTCTGGGCCTTTGAGCTGTGACTCTTCTCCTTCTTCTATTCATATTATTCTTATGTTTGGTCTTTTTATTGTGTCCCATATTTCCTGCATGTTTTGTGATGAGAATTTGTTGGCTTTGCTGTTTTCTTTGATCAGTGTGTTTATTTTCTCTAGGATGTCCTCAGAATCTGAGATTCTTTCTTCTATTTCTTGTATTCTATTGATTATGCTTGTTTCTGTAGGCTCTGCTCATTGACCTGGATTTTCCATATCCAGCTGGCGCTCAGCTTGTGTTTTCTTCCTTGCTTCCCTTTCAGTTTTCAATTCTTGAACTGTTTCCATTACCTGTTTGATCGTTTTTTCTTGGTTTCCCAGGGTATCATGTACGTATTTACTCATTTCTTCAAACTTTTGGTTATACTTCTCATCCATTTTTCTAAGGGCATTTTTCACATGTTGTTTAATGGACTCTATTGCTTTCATAAAGTCAATTTTTTCCACTTCTTCCGTATTAGGGTGTTCAAGTCCATCTGATGTAAGATCATTGTGTTCTGGTGTTTTCATGTTGTTTTTCAGATTATTGGGTGAATTCTTGCCTTGGCACCTGCCCATCTCCTCCTATCAAAGCTATCTAATGGGTCTTTTAAAACTGGATCAGGTTTCCCTGTTGGCCAGGGGCTCCTCTTACAAAATGCTGTCGCTCTGTTTCCTGGCTCCTGCCAGGGGCCAAGTTCCCTTTCGCCCCTCAGAAGGGTCTTCAGAAACAGGACCTGGCTCCTTCCTTGCTAGGGATCTCGCCAATCAAAGGCCTACCTCTTTGCTTTAATTGTAGTGGGGAGATCTGCTCTGCACCAGTCGGTGCTTCCGCATCGCCTGGGCCTGCTTGCGCTGGTTGGTACTCTGCCGCCCCCCCCCCCTGGGCCTGCTTGCACCGGGCCAGTCGGTGCTCTGCCACCCCGCCTGGGCCTGTTTGCGCCAGTCGGTCTTAATATATCTTCCTAATTACATAAGATAGAAAAGTGTGCCTTAAAATTATTTATACATAGCTTATCCCTTCCATGTGTCTGAGAGGCCTCTATTATTATAAACACATTCCCTCATTTCCAGGATTTTTTAGTTTTCCACAGTCATTGCAAAAACTAACTATTTGGTCATAATACTATAAGGAAATATCTTTATTTCACTTTATTACAAAGTATGATTCTCAACTTCTGGGCATTTTCCTTTTCATTAAAGATGTCTGTGCCTAATACATTTCAAATACACTCTTAAATTTCTTCAAGGCTTAGTAAACATAGAGTAGCAAATACTTCCAGACTGGAGGTTTAGACAATTTAAATTTCAACTAAAACCTTTCAATAAGCTAGCCATTTTAAATACTCCCAGCAAAGAAGTTTAACAAAAGGAGCAATCTATAACTCCATTATATTCCCGTGGATTCCCATGTTGATAAGAACACAATTTCAAGACAGATGTTTGGATGGCTTCAGACCTAACATTGAGCTTTGGGGATTCAACCACATTTTGTTAGAGAATGGGGGGGGGGAGGCAGAGAGGGGAACCCAGAAAATGTATAGCTCAATAAAATAAATTAAAAAATTCAGCAATTTTGCTAAAGAAAAATAACTAAAGAACTATTGATTGATCTCCAGATTAATCAAACATAAAAAATACATAGCACAACAAGGTATCCTGGTTAGACTTTATGGCAAGTAGTCATTCTTATTTCTTCAGAAATAAAAGGACCCTCCATGTTGGCCATGATAGCCCTCCTCAAGACACAGAAAAGACAGCAGTCACAGAATTCCCCTTTAGAAAGCAGGCAGCTCTGGAATGGAGAGGCCAGGCTTCCTAAACCACTGCTTAAGTAAATCCACTTCTGTCTGGAAAGCAACTTCTGTGTACTGAGCAGGCAAAAGCACATCAGACATGTTATCTACATGGGAGTTAGGTTTCTAAAGCACATATCATGATTTTCACCAGTTCTCCTAAGGAAAAAAAACTATCCTCTCCTAAAGCTAAATGTGACAAAAATTTGACTATGTTTCCTTATTTTTAGAATTTCATATGAGGATATAATGAAACATAATCATAGCTGTTGTTCCATTTCTACCTCCAGCTCCTACATATTTCTCTACAAAACCCATCCCAACCACATTTTTTCATACCTATATATGTCTTCATTAAATTTCATTACTGCCACCTATATATGTATATATGTATGGGTATGTGGCCATCCACTGGAGCATAAGACATCAACCAGTTGCCATAAGAATGATCCTATCTCCTCCAACAAGTATATACTGCCAATAGCACCTCAGTACAATGTGGGATTGGGAGATCTGAATAGTAATATGATTATAAAAGTGTAAATCTTTTTGGCATTCACACTCATTGCTTTTGATGATTCAGCTTAATTAAACCAGGGTGTAGGGGCAAGGACTGTAGGGATTTCATATTTGCACTAGTTCATCTCATTTAAAAATTTAAAATATTTTCAATTTTTGTCACTGTGGGATATCAAAACTCTACCAATGCAAAAATACTCTACTTTTTCTCAGGGTGAATTTTGGCACCCAATCTACTGACTACCTTGAAGTGTTATCTTCAGAGCTAAGGGTTTACATTCTAACTGTGTTGGCAAGCTACATAAGTGTCTTACATCTTAAAATGCAATATATCATGAAGCAAATTCTATTGTGTAACAACCAATTTAAATGAGAACTAAGTTACTAAAATAGCAGTAATCCCATGCTTTTGGAATATTAATGAGATACAAAAGAGCAGAAGAATGGGCACTAATGAAAACTATGCTGTCATGAGGGGGTTTCCAAATGTGGGGTTTGAAAGACAAATAGGCAGGATTATTGGAGAACATAACAGGTTGGTCATAACAAGGGTGTCACAACAAGATAGTAATAATGCCTTTTGATGTAGTGGTAAGGACATGGCTAGCTTATGCCCCGAAATAATTACACAGAAACTGTATTCTTTTAAACACTGCCTGGCCCATTAGTTCCAACCTCTTATTGGCTAATTCTCACATCTCGATTAACCCATTTCTAATAATCTGTGTAACACCACAAGGTGGCTTACCAGGAAAGATCCTAACCTGCGTCTGTCTGGAGTGGGAGAATCATGGCGATTGCCTGACTCGGCTTCTTTCTCCCAGCATTCTCTTCTGTTTACTCCACCTACCTAATTTTCTGTCCTATCAAAGGGCCAAGGAAGTTTCTTTATTTAACCAATAAAATTAACACAAAACAGAAGACTCTTCCCCATCATTTTGAAACAAAGGTAGGGCTGCCATTTCCCAGAACAGGTGGTACAGAACCGTTTGTAGTTAAGGCTACAGGTATGGCATAGCCCAATCTTGGAAAAACAGAGACTCAATCATAAATAAGAATGAACCTAGTTTGTCTTTACTATATGATAGCATTCAAGTCTAAGAGGGAGACAAGCTAGTTTATCACTACTATTCGGGGACCATTACAGAAGAATGGAAAGAGTACAAAAGCAGAGGGCCAGGGTGTTTGCTGTGAGACTATGTTTCCTAGGAATGTCAGAATCTACGCCCATAAATCCTCACCAACACAATTACCATAATCTGAACAAAGGCAATAAGAGACTTAGTAAAGTGGACAGGGGAATTCCATGAGGCCTCAAGTTTACACAAAGAAAACAAGCAACTCAGGAATGTTGAGAGTGGGAAAATAGACTTCCCCAGGGAAAAGTACACTAACTGGGTATCCAATTCCAAATGTCAGCACTGGAATCATACCTATCAACATTATACAGACTGAGCAGGTTGTATTTATGTGTTTAGAAACATATATGTATATACATATATGTATGTAACAACAATTAATGAAAAAAAGATGCTATAGATTCAAAAGAGAGCACAGTACTGCATATGGGAGGGTTTGAGGGGGGAAAGGAAAGGGAGAAATGATGTAGTTTTATGATAATATCAAAAATGATAGAAAAAATAAAAGATATATCATTTATTGGACTTGATGATCCATACTTCCCAGGAGGCAGATGATACATTGGAGACCAGTTTGAGCTATAGTCTCATAAACAGATAAAAGGAAGAGAAAGAATAAGAGGGAGGGACGGCACACTTTTATCATGTAACTGGGACTTGGATGTATTCTCATAAAGAATTATGGATTGTGTAGAACATTTAAGGAATATAGTAAATAATGGAAAGGGGATGAGTAAGACACTTAAGAAGAAATAGGTGCTTAAAAATGATATCCTGAACTTAACAGCAAAATAGTAGATTAATGTCCTCTATTTTCTTGCAAGTCCTCACAAGGCAAGAAATCAAGAAATACACTTCAATTTAGATAGAGTTAGATATATAGATATATAAACAATATTAACATAATATAATAACTATATATTGTTAGTATATTTAAAAACCAATCAGCTATTTAAGCCTTTGCCTATAGTCACAAACTCACAACTAATTCCTTGAGACAACTACTGGGTATATAAAAATTACTAGTATATGACTGTACACAAAGAGGAATACATTGGTACATCTATGTTCAACTTAGTGGTTGAATGAATCTATTTGAAGACAAATGAACATGGGCAGTTAACAATATTCTGAATGAAGGAAGGGCATGAAATTGACTTATTTCCTAATAAAAAGTCAGATACATGTTCCGCTACTTAAAACTGTGGAGTTTAATTATGCTAATAAGAATAACAAACATTTTTAGCTTTCCCAAAGCTTTATTTAATTGATTTAATTAAAATTGGTTATCAAATATCCCTAAGTACATTTCCATATTTTATGTACTTTGGAGAATTTATAAAAATCAAGAAAGTTTACAAGTAATTTTGTTCTATAATTGCTTTTCTATGATATAATAATTATTTGATAAAAATTCTCTGGGAAAATATTCAACTTTATAATGACAAGAACAAACCTTTAGGATTATTGCCAAATACAGCTTGATATAAGTTTACAGTAGAAAATCAATATTGTACAATATAGTTAAAAAAGCAAAAAGATGCAAAATCAAAATGGGGAAACTCAAAAGCTTATGAACCAGCATTGTAAGATGCAGATTACTATTGCCAAAGGTATTAAGTCAACTATTTAGAAAAATCCTGAATGGATAAATTATAAGTGCTACAACAAGGGAAATGGTCATGTTTTCTGCTAATAAAATTAAAAGGTTGAATGTAAACTCATTACAAACTTAAGAAACTGTCTTTTATTAGTAGATTAGTATCTTCAACTGCATTAATTCCATCATCTAAAGCAAGCATTAACAAATGAAAGCATAACACGGTCTAGGTTGGGTTTAATCTGTAGCAGCTATAGGGTCTTATTTTTTTAATTATTAAAGAAGATGAAGACATTTACTCATCCCATTACACTACGAGCCTGGGAAGCAAATGCTTTTTGATATAATCCCTAGTGGTATAAAACTTACTATCTTTATTTTTAGATATTTCTATAGCCTAGACTATTGGTTAGATTTATCATATGGGTAAGAAATTAAAATGCATACAGTTTGAACACCAACTTGATGAATGAAATTCCATAACCTATTAATTTATAGGAGCTTGAGACTTTTGTATTTCATTTTCAAAAGGAAAAACTCTGAAACATCTGTGTATAGGTTTGCCGTATCCTATGGATTATAGTAAGATTTAAAAGAAGAAAAAGATGACTTTTTTATATGTTTAAACTTAATAAATAGTGCATAAAATAAAAATTATTCTTAATAAGATTCGTGAAAGATGTATGACCAACCTTAATGTGATCAAAATTATTTTCATAGAGTACAGAAAACAGAATGTAACTCCCTAATCTATTAAAATGCTCATCCTGTACTGGCAAAATAACTCGGGGTAAAAAGCCACTTGCTGCCCACATCTGACAACTTGGCTTCAGTCTGCAGAATCCACAGTAAAAGGAGAACTCTGACTCATGAGAGATGTCCTCTATCCTTAATACTCAAGCCATACATACATACTCTCTCCATCCCAACTCTCTCTTTTAAACTTAAATTTAAAAAATAAAGCCCCAGAATCTTACAGGAAACTCCCCTGTACATGAGAAATATTGATAACATTTTATTTTAAGTCATGGATTTAAAAATGAATAGCAAGCACTTATTTTAATTCAATGTTATAAAAGACAGTCTACAAAAATATCAAAGGAAAAATTGAATGTGTGAGCAATTGAAAATGTTAACATTTTTGTAGATGATTTCCTATTAAAAAACTTAAGATAATTTACAGAAGAATAATTATAATTCAGTAAGAGATTTCAGGTAGATAATAGATTTCAAGCCAACACACACAAATCACAGCCAAATCTCTGTCTAGGAATGTTTATATAACACCATTGAGTTCATTATTAGTCACAACAAGCGACCCAAAACTCTATCTAAAACAAAAATTTTTAGATACACAGATACAGGGATTCAAAATCCAAATGTAGCTAGTCTTCTCGTCCTGGATATAAGTTAAAAATTGCAATCAGTATTCTGGCCAACTTGCAATTATTGTAGACCCATGAGGAGATGCTTTTCTCCCAAGTTCACGCAAGGGTTCACTGGCAGGACTTGGATACTTGTTGTCTATTGGATAGATGCCTCCATTGGTCCTTTGCCACATGAACTTCAGAATAATGATACTAGGAAGCCAGAAAAGGTGTACATGCCAGATGAACACAATATGGAAGCCATTTTCTGAAAAGGTGAAAATCAGTAAACAAATGGAGACATATCTACAGAAGTTAGTATATTGCTTCCTATTTCTTTAGGATAATCATTCTTCTAAAACTATTCCTTTAACTTTGAGAGATGCAACTATGTAACATGTTTTCTCTTTCATAAGAAAACTAAAGGTTCTGAAAGAGAAACAAATTATTCCACCTTCAGACAATGAACTAAGTAATTATGCTTAGCATTTTCACTCCAATGACTGAAGAATCTCTGATGGAACAGGGCTCAGCTCCTACACCGAAGGATTTCTCGTGTAAGTCAATGGATACCCTGAAGGAGCAAATATTTGGCTATTTGGCTTTTAGTTCCATTTGTTCAACTGGCATTTTACTTGGAAAAAATTGTTCATTATGTCCTTTATTAGACATAAGAAGGTGAAATTAAACCAGAGAGACAGAGAATTTAGCAGGTCACTTGAGTGCTGATGGGAAGTGTGGCAGAGCAATGCACTTCTGACCTTTAATTATACAAAATTTTTCTAAATTTGTTGATAGAGAAAGGACAACCTACAAGTGAATGTTTTCTTTGCAATGTCTTTTCAGACAGAGTCACAATGTGATTCAGACAGGCCTGGAATTTGCTAGGTAGCCCAAGAGAGCCATAAATTATCGTAATTCAAGCCACCAAGCCTGGATTCTAGGCAAACAATTTTTAAAAAGATCTTTTGTGATAAGGATAATAGATTTATATTGAGCAAGTAAAGCTCGTGAGAATCAGCGTAATGAAGCCATTCATCGCCACTCTCTTTGGACATGTCAGTTTGTTGGTCATGCCTTGGTAAACAAAATATTTAGTGTAATAGTACGTTGGGAAGTACCAAAGGCAATCGTGAGCACCACTAATCTCTTCAAAGCTGCTTGGTTCAAGAGAAAGATGAGGCTTCTTAAGTTACACTCATTCTCCCCCCCAAAAAAAAAATACTCAAGCCACACCACTCTCTAGGCATCTTATTCTGTGTGTGTGTATTTTATGTGCATTATTTAACATCTACCCTTTTCATACATTATTCCTACAAAATATTCATTATTATTTTATACATGAATAAAGTTTTTAAAGGTTCATAAAGTTTACATAACCTGCTGTTTACCTACTGAGAAGCAGGAAGAACTTTCCAAGTTCTTTATGTATTTTTTAATTATAAATCTACTTATCTCTTGAGATTCAGTGCAGGATTAATTTCTAGAACTTACATTATTAGTTCCATTTATCCAGATAACATTATGGATGCTGAAAAACTAAAGATATGTCTATGCTGCGTTCTAGAAATACAGAAATTAATAATATGTAGTTTCCACTTTCACTGAACTTGGTGTCTAGTACAAAGAAAGGGATGGTACGTGCATGCACTGTGTGTGTGTGTGTGTGTGTGTGTGTGTGTGTGTGTACTACCGATGCTAAGATAGACATTTGCAAGAAGCAGCCTAGGGAAAATCAACATCAATTCTTATTGGAATGTCAGATTTTTCACAGAGGAAATCTATCTTGTGTTAAGTTTTAAATATATAACTAGATGGAGAAAATGAAGAAAGCACTAGGTTCCAGGGCACAAAGAATCATAGAATATGGAGCATTGGGAAATTGAAATGGTTTAGTAGGTTTGTGTATGGGCTAAGGTGTTTTCAAATGTTAAGTGTCAAGTAGGTTATTTATAATATGCTAAAAAACAATTGTATGCCTCTTTATGGTTTCTTTGAAGTGCTTAAGTAAAGCAGTAACAACATAATTTTTTAAAAATAAGATTATGCAGCAATGGAAAGAGTGAACTTTGGAACCTGAAGGCAGGTTTAGTGAGAAGAATGTTTTAATCGTACAGGAACAAATTAAACTAAATAAACTAATTAAAACAAAGTTTAATTAAGAGGGGAGTAAGGAAAATTGATGAGAGAATTATCCGCTCCTCATCACCAAGTATCTTTTACAATTAAGAGAAAGAAAAAACCCATGGCAGGTCCAGCATCTAGTTTAATATAAAATATTTCAGCAGCAGTTCATGTATATAGGGAATATAGAAGAAAGATGAAGTTCACAAGTAGAAGTGACATTTTATTTGTCTCCCAGAGATTCACCAACCTTTGTCTCCTGAGTGCGGAGATTAAAGGTGTGTGTCACCCAGCTGAGTGACAGTCTTTAATAGGTTGAATTTTCAGAAGTCTAGCAGATGCACAATAAATGAGACCATCAAAAAAATAAGTCTGAAACTGAGAAAAAATGTATAATAATAGTCTTTAGTATACTCAGACTGTATATACTAAGTGCATATAGTCACTCAGAATATACCAGACCTGATGCTTCTGAAATGTGATCAAGGCTTGTTAATTTTAGCCTCACTGATTGTTGATATAAATATCTGCTTCTAAGTTTGTCAGAAATGCAAACACCCTATCTTCCTCGATGATGGCAAGCTTGGTCTGGTTGACTTAAACAAGATCCTATGCTCAGTACAGCAGTTGTAAAATACACATCAGATTAATCTCAGCTTTTCTACTACTTTTCAGGCCTGTTATCTTGTAACTTCTCATATTTCAGTATTCTACTTGCAAAATACAAATACCAGAATACAAGCTAACACACATGACCAAAAAAAAAAAAAACAAAACTAATACAAACTTTTCTGAAGTGATTCATAAAATGAAAAATCTTATATAAATGCTAATCCAAATATACCCTTCCATTTTTTCACAGTGTCAGTAATAATAGAGAAAGAAAGGTGCTGACAATAACAATAAACTTGGTTGCAAGGTGAGAGGAAGACAATGGGACAAAATACACAGGGCTCTCTAATGAATTATTTACATACTATGTGACACTTTTGGCCAGTGCCTACAATAATCATGAGTTTCCGTGAGCTATCATAAAATCATTATCACTTACTCTATCTTGGGGACATTTGTTTTTCCTGCAAATGAGACACCTTATTTTGTGTGTTCAGTTACTTACCAAGAAGTGATCTCACATGCAGATGCAATGTGTGCCTTCAGAGCAGCTGCTCAAGAAGGCAGAATTCAGAGAACTCCTGGGAAAAAATACAGTGAGTCTTGGAAAGTAGTAGAGGCATATATGTACACAACTCTGAATTACTTTGTCCTGGGAGCTAAGCACATTATGCTCTTAGTTCAGAAGTGGAAAGAGATGAATGCCTGTGTTCACCCAGCTTTCTCCTTTCCATGCAATCCAACCTATGCCAAGGAATGATGCCCAAGCCTTTAGAGTGTGTCTTCATATTTAAATCAAGAAAATGTCTCACAGACCTTCCAGAGGATAACATAATAAAGAAACCCCTCCAAATTATGCCTGAAGAGTTGCCTCAGAAGTAATTCCCAGCCGGGCGGTGGTGGCGCACGCCTTTAATCCCAGCACTCGGGAGGCAGAGGCAGGCGGATCTCTGTGAGTTCGAGACCAGCCTGGTCTACAGAGCTAGTTCCAGGACAGGCTCCAAAACCACAGAGAAACCCTGTCTCGAAAAAACCAAAAAAAAAAAAAAAAAAAAGTAATTCCCAGTACTGTTAAACTGAGAGATAACACTAAACATCTCAGAAATCCATCTTACTTTTTGAGACACTGAATCCAGAGCCTACTGATTCTGCCAGACTACATGGCCAGCAAACCCCAGCGATCCTCCTAGCTCTGCCTCCCCAATGCTGGGATTAAAGGTGCCACCAATCTAGGTGTCTGTGTGCGTGCACATATGTGTGTATGCATGTGTGCATGCATGCACATGTGTGTGTGTGATATTTACAGGTGTAGCCATGCATGCACATGTAGCTAAGCCAGAAGAGGATTTTAGGTGCTCTACTCTATCACATTTCACCTTATTCTCTGAAAACAGGACTTCCTACTGACTCTAGACACAGGATGGCAGCTAGCAAGCTCAATCTGGATGGCTCAGGAAATTTGTCACATACAGCAGTGTTGTAGGAAACCACTTGTTTGTTTCCGGCTGCTCAGCCCCAAAATAACCACACAGAAACTGTATTAATTAAATCGCTGCTTGGTCCATTAGCTCTAGCTTCTTATTGGCTAACTCTTACATCTTAATTTAACCCATTTCTATTAATCTGTGTATCATCACATGGCTGTGGCTTACCAACAAGGTTCTGGCATGTCTGTTCCCAGTGGCTGCTACATGGCATCTTCTTGACGCTGCCTTCGTTCTCCCAGTGTTCAGTTTAGTTTTCCCTGCCTAGCTCTATTCTACCCTATCACAGGCTAAGGCAGATTTTTTATTCACCAATGGTATTCACAGCATACAGAGAGGAATCCACATCACAACCTTACTTAGGGTTTCATTGCTGGGAAGAGACACTGTGACCATAGCAACTCTTATAAAGTAAACATTTCATTGGGGCTGACTTACAGTTCAGAAGTTTAGTCCATTGTCATGATTACAGGAAGCATGGTAGCATACAGGTAGAGATCATACTGGAGAAAGAACTTGGAAAAATGTACATCCAGATCTACAGGTAGCAGGAAAAGAAAGCCTCTGGGCCTGGCTTGACCATTTGAAACCTCAAAGCCCACCCCTAGAGACATACTTCCTCCAACTAGGCTACACCTACTTTAAGGAGGCCACATCTCCTAACAGTGCCACTCCTAATGGTGCCCTGTGGGCCTATGGGGGAGGGGGAGACATTTCATTCAAGTCATCACAAACAGAGTTACCCAGACTTTAACAATTGTGATTTACTACAAGTTCTTAAGAAGATCAAGAGTATAACTCTCAATGAGTTATACCTTATGGGACTGTGCTTGAATATTTGATAATTTCTAACCACAAGCAAGTCACATAGGGAAACATAGAAAAGGAGAATCCAGTACGGAACATGAAAACTGTTAAGACTATTTTTCAAATTACCAATGATAATACCCAAATAACTAAATGTGGGAGGAGAAAATAGTCCCAAGAATTCTTGACCCTTCAAAAAAAAAAAGTACTTTCATACAACTAATTTACTCTCTGACCTCCCAAAGAAAGAATTGTTTTGTAGTAAATAGAAGCGGCAGGCCACTTCCTGCCACCCGGCCGCCCGCATGGCTAGCTTTACCCCGAAATAATTACATGAAAACTGTATTCTTTTAAACACTGCCTGGCCCATCAGTTTCAGCCTCTTATTGGCTAGCTCTTACATATTAATCTAACCCATTTTTAATAATCTATGTAGCCCACGAGCTGGCTTACCAGGAATGATCTTAACCTGCGTCTGCCTGGCGTGGGAGCATCATGGCGACTCACTGACTCAGCTTCTTTCTCCCAGCATCCTGTTCTGTTTACTCTGCCTTCCTAAGGGTTGGCCTATCAATATGGGCCTAGGCAGTTTCTTTATTAATTAACCAATGAAAGCAACAGATTAGAAAGAAATCACTCTCACATCATTTTCCCTTTTTCTGTTTAAACAAAAAAGAAAGCTTTCATTTTAACATAGTAAAATTACATATAGCAAAACAGTTATCAAGTAAGAATTACAGTTACAATATTTATATCTACTTTATCTTTTATCATAACTAAGGAAAACTATAACTATAATTAATCATTCTTCAATTTCATCAAAGACTCCAGAAGGATATAATATTACCTAAGCAAACAAGAAATCAAAAGCTCTAGAAATGACAGAGACATCTCGTTGCCTGGACAGTCACCCAAAGTTCCTCCATCTTCGGGCTTCAGGCCCATAGTATCCAGCAGACATTTCCATGAAGCAGGAAATTTCAAAGACAGTTCAGTCATTTTCTGCTGTGTCCTGCAGAATGTCTCGCAGACTCTCATGAATCAGGAACCCCGAAAGATCATCTCACCTTTAGGCAAGTTCAGCAGTCCTTTTTCTGTGGGTTCTTTGTGTCTAGTTTATGCATCAGTCCAGGCAAGAGCAGTTTCTTGCCCAAATGGCTAACCAACTCCATAAGGATCCTCTTCGATGCCCATCTTCCTCTCGAAGTAGATTGGTGTCTCATTGTCATGAAAAACCCTAAGTTACTAAAACATTTAAATGCCATATTCTATAGCCTTTGAAAGATATGAGGAATGCCTATCTAACTGAAATATATCTCTATATATATAGAAAATCTAACCAACATGGCTACAAGCTTGACTATTATTGATGATTATCCATTAACAGCCTATATTTCCTAGTTATACATTACATTTTAAAAATGAACTACATAATCACAATACCTTAATCAAGATCAGATATGCATATACATATAACAAGCTTGACCTTAAAATTCACACCAATGCAAATTATTCATATCTATATCATATCCCCCTTTAAATGTAAAAGAACATTTATAAACAATATTTGGGAACATGGGCGCAGTTTTCTTCTCTAAGCACTTCCTTTTTTAAGCGCTAATATTAGACCTGTTTTTTGGTACCAACTGCACGAGACAATTTCGAATGGTACACATTTTTGACAACACTCTGGCCGGACCTTCTCAAAATGCACAGAGACTAGTTACAATTTTCTTAGGTCAAAGGTTAATTTGGGAATTTTACCATCATTTGTTTTCACAGGAACCCCTAAGGATAACATCGCCCCCATGTCAGCTTGAAGCAATCTTAGAGGACGATGTCCCCTCTCCCAACAGAGTTTGCCCTCAGGGTTAGGGACATCTTTTACTGGTTGGTTTGGGGTTGAGGGGATGGGGAGATGTTTTATGAAATTAGGGGTATATTTAAAAAAGGGGGGGGTATTAACTGGTTTGATGGGATGATTGGTATTTGTGAGTTACTGTTTTTAGAAAATTGTATTGGTACTGTTTCCTGTATATTGATATATTGAATATTGAATGTGAGTGTTCCTACCTCTAGTTTTGTATAACAGTATGCTTATATTGTATTGATACATCTACCATATCACAATGTACATTTCTACCTCTGATACTATTTATGTAATAACATTGTTTACATTTGATATGTAATGACATTGTTTACAGGTGAAGATCATTGTCTTCATATATTGCACAGTTCTTTATTCTCTTAGTCTTCAAGTTAGATAGGTATTGAAAATTATATGTTTGTCATGTTTATTTTTAGGTTAATCAGGTCTTCTAGTTACATAGAGATTATATTTAGTATAGATAGTATAATCTTCGGCCTCTTTAAAGAGCTGTAGAAAATGGCCTTTAATCTAACCTAGAATTCTGTGCCAACGAGACACAATTACTCCTGGCAATGCCACTCTACTCCCGAGAGAACGTTGAGCACCAAAGACACTCCACTGAGAGCTTGTCTTCTTGGCAAAACTGGCCTTTGGGTTAAGAAAAGCCCATATCTCAACTACTGACAAAGATATGAAACAGGATTGTCTTATCTTGCCAAGACAGGGTAGGATAATTCTAAGAAAGTTTCTTACATTTGATAATGGCATGTCAGTTATGTTAGGCCTTAGCCAAAGTTGGTTGACTCAACATTGCAAACGAGACTTTGGGTGATTGCCCAGGTAGTCAGTTGTCTCAGTAATTTGTGGCACATTTTGGATATCTCTCATTTGTTAAGTAATATTTATTCCCTTCTCAGATCTTTGACAGAGTTGAAGATTATATAATTGTAATTACTCTCTACATTATTTAGACTCCTTGAGATAGAATTCTGGTAAAACTTTTGTTCTCAATATTGTTTGTTATATTTATTTTTTTTTCTTTTAAAAAATGTTTTATTGACATGATGATTGACAAAATATTAGCATCTTCATTTCTGGACTTTGTGGCCACCTATAGACTGCATCTTTGGAATAGGAAGAAAACAAAGATTCTGTGTTCCCACAGCGGTAAAGCTGTCTTACTCAGTGCAGGTGCAATGTACAGCTAGTGCAAGACACTCCAAGCCCACAGGCTTGCTCCCTTCACTGACTTCTTGCCATCTGCTTGGATCACTCGCAAAAAAACATTGTCAGCATTAATATTTAGCAGCACGTTCAATATTCACCTTGCCTTGAATAAAGAAGCCGAAACCATCTCATGAGTCCAGTGATTTCCACATGATCACTACTTCTATGCAGAAGAGATGATCATCCCACATTTCCTTAAGTGAACATTTCCCTTGGACCCTTGGTTTTTGGTTTTTTTTTCCTTGAGAATTCCCAAAAACTTCAGGGAATAGTTTTTAAACAACAGAAGGTACAGAGTGGGTTCAAGACAGTCAGAGCAGCCGTTTCACAAAGTGAGCTCTCTGCCTGGCTCAGTTCCCCTGGTTCTCAGTCTGTAGAGAGAGGAGGTTAGAGCCTATCGTGTTACTGAACAGCTTATGAGGAGCAGATGAGATAGGACAAGGTCAGCAGAAACTAGGATGTCTGAGATCAGAGGGTGAACAGTCGCCGTGGAGAAGCAGTGGCTGAGCGCAATTAGCATCAATTCAATTATCATCAAGGAGGGCATGGCGGAAGACAGGCCAGGACCACAGCTCTCCAAGTTCTCAGGCTGACAGTGCTGTGGTTCAACAGCCTGTGGAAGGTGGCATGGACCAGAGATTCCACCACCATCGCGTGCAAAAAGATTCCAATAGCAACGCATGGCTGCAACCCATCTAGAGTATGGGCACCACACTGGTGGAAATCCAGTCTGGGCTTTCGCCCCTGCAGAGCTCTGTGTTCTTCTCGAAGGCAGGAGGAGGGTATCTTCATGGATGCTTTCTACCCACTAGGTTTTCCTTATTACTTCCTTCACTTAAACTAGAGAAGATGCTGCAAGCTATCTCAGCTAGCTCCTAATTTGGCCAGGGCACCAGGACTACACGCATGGTTGAGTGAACGACCACATCTTCTTGGCTCTTCCAAGGGCAGGCTCAGTTTGCTTCTTTGGACTGAATAGGTGCGATCTTGTTTGAGAAAAGTGTGTAAACGTAGGGCCATATTTTGTTCGTCTCCGTCCCGGAAAACTGGTGGAGCACACCGCGGCTCTTGTACAGTTCGATGACGGGTTTTGCCGCATCCTTGTACCGTCGTAGTTTGGCAGCAACTGCTTCGGGTTTATCATCTTCTTGTTGGACAAGTGGCTCACCAGTGATATCATCAACCCCCAGAACTTGAGGAGGGTTGAAGTCCAAGTTATAGACTCTCCCACTAGAAGGGTGAATCCATCTTCGGCTCAGACGATCTTTAAGTGTCTCAAAAGGGATATTCAGACTAATCACTAGGTCCACATCACAGATTCTGTCCAAGGCTTCTGCCTGTACTAATGTCCTCGGGAACCCGTCTAACAGCCAGTGTTCGGTGCTCCGGGTCTCCAGTTCTGACACCATGAGGCGTGTGATCACATGATCTGGAACCAAAAGACCTTTTTCTAGGTACTGCTTTGCCGTGTCGCCAACTTCCGTGCTGGCCTTGAGGTTCTCCCGCAAGAAGTGGCTGCTGGAGAGATGCTGGAGGCCAAAGTTCTGGGTGATCCTCTGGCATACGGTGCCTTTACCCCAGCCTGGCGGCCCGAGGATAACCGGGTGCAGGAGTTTGGAAGCCATGGCTTTGGAGGGGAGGGGATGGCGTGGACGGCAGCCCGCGCACTTGGCCCGACAGCCCCTGGCTCGGTACCTCCGCACGGGGATTTGCCTGCCTGTTTGTTATATTTATTATTTGTTATTATTGTTTATAGTTGTATTTGGTTTAGTTCTGTCTTATTTAGACAAAAAGGGGGAGATGTAGGGATAAGCCCGCCCATTTGGGGGCGGGCTTGCCTGGGACGAATGTTTACTGATAAATTGGGTACACAGAAGCTGCAGGCCCTCTTCCTGTTTTCTGTGCTCCACAGGAACCCTGGTTGCGTGAGTCTGGTCTTTGCATTAAAGTTGTATAAACTTATCACAATTTGTCTGCATTAATCTAAACTGCCTTCATTGCTTGGACAGCATTTTCTAATTAACTACTGCATGTAATATTTCAAAATAGAAGTGTTGTGAACCTCATGATGTTTCCCTCAGGAACATCTTTAAAAGCCCATAAAAGCCCTTAATGATAAACTAGGCTAAGCTAAAATTTATATTTATAAAAAAATGTGACTAAAACATCCCAGGTTAGCTATTAAAAAAAAATTAGGTGAACCAGTATATATGCTTGGAATTCTCAACAAAATTTTAAGTTAAAAATATTTTTTAATCTATACCCATTTTTAATTGGATTATTTAGTATTTTGATGTCTAGTTTTCTTAAATTCTTTATATATTTTGGAGATCACCCCTCTCTCAGATATGGGGTTGGTGAACATCTTTTCCCATTCTGTAGACTGCTGTTTTGTCCTATTGGGTGTCTTTTGCCTTACAGAAGGTTTTCAACTTGAGGAGGTCCTGTTTATTAATGGGATCTCAATGTCTGTGCTGTTGATGTATTCAGGAAGTTGTCTCTTGTGAAAATGTACTCAAGGCTACTTCTCACTTTCTATTCTATCAAGTTCAGTATAACTGGATTTATGTTGAGGTCTTTAATCCACTTGGATTTAAGTTTTGTGCAGGGCAGTAGATATAGATTTATTTGCATTCTCCTACATATGAATATCCAGTTATCCAGTACATTTATTGAAGATGCTTCTTTTTTCCATTTTGGCTTCTTTGTCAAAAATCAGGTGTTCATAGGTGTGTAGATTTATGTCAGGATTTTTAATTTGAGTCCATTGATCAACATGTCTATTTTATGCCAATACCATGCAGTTTTTATTACTATAGCTCTATAGTAGAGTTTGAAGTCAGAGATGGTGCTACCACAAGAAGTTCCTTTATTGTACAGGATTGTTTTAGCTATCCTGGGTACTTTGGTTTTCCATATGAATCTGATTATTGTCCTTTTGATGTATGTGAAGAACTGTGTTGGGATTTTGATGGGGATTGCATTAAACCTGTAGATTGCTTTTGGTAAGATTGTCATTTTTACTATGTTAACCCTATTGATTCATGAGCATAGGAGATCTTTCTATATTCAGATCTCTTCTCCACTTTTTTTCTTTGAAGACTTAAAGTTCTTCTCATACAGCTCTTTCACTTGTTCGGTTAAAGTTATCCCAAGATATTTATGTTGTTTGTAGCTGTTGTAAAGGGTGTTGTTTCTCTGATTTTTTTTTCTTAGCCCATTTATCATTTGTATATAGGAAGGCTACTGATATTTTTGAGTTAATCTTTGTATCCAGCCATATTACTGAGGGTGTTTAATAGCTCTAAGAGTTCTCTGTTAGAATTTTTGGGATCACTATCAAATAATTCTTAACAGAAGAATCTCAAATGGCTGAAATACACTTAGTTGTTCAACATTCTTAGCTATCAGGGAAATGCAAATCAAAATGACTTTAAGATACCATCTTACACCTATCAGAATGGCTAATATCAAAAATGCTAGTGATAGTCTGTTGTTGGAGGTTGCTTGTTTGTTTTCCGACCACCCTGACTCAAAATAATCACATAGAAACTATATTAATTAAATCACTGCTTGGCCAATTAGCTCTAGCTTCTTATTGGCTAGCACTTATATCTTAAATTAACCCATTTCTATTAATCTGTGTATGGCCATGTGGCTGTGACTTACCAGCAAGGTTCCAGTGGACTCCAGTGGAGGCATCTGTAATGAAATAGGTATCTTGATAGAGAAGGCCATTTGGGGGTTTTGGGGAACCCTAGTGCAAGGGAAACTCCCAGGAATCCACAAGGATGACCCCAGATAAGACTCTTAGCAACAGCGGAGAAGGTGCCTGAACTGACCTTCTCCTATAATCTGACTGGTGACTACTCTAATTGTCATCAGGAGATATTTCAAATGGGTGGTGTTTAAAGTTTTAAAAGATTCATGTCAGTTTTTGTTAGCTCTCTATTTATTATGGTTCATGATGTGAACTCACAGCTATTGATCCAGCTACCTGCCTCCTATTACCTCAACTTTGCCATTACAGACTCTAACCCTTTGAAACTATAAGCTCAAAACAAACTCTTCAGAAAAAGAATGTATCTTTGAAAGAGAAAGCATAAGTGCCATGAGTTTGAGACTAGTATAAAATATATATTAATTTATAATTAATAAATATATATTAAGGCTCTGTCTCACCGAAGGGGAAAGAAACTGTTTTCTTACCTCCAATCATACTCTAGGATCTTATGATAGGAAAAGATTAAAAATTCCTTTTTATGTAAGTTGTTTCTACCCACTAAATCTTTTCAAGAAAAGGGCAGAGGTAATAGCAATATATTGCATCTGAAGGCCAAAAGTCCTATAGAATAGGGCAATTTTCATTGAGGTTATGCTACAAGAAATAAAGCCCAATATTAGTACTATTTCTATGTACCCTTTCCAACAAAGTCTACTAAATAGCCACAGTGCTTTCAAATCACATCTCTCAAAACTAAAAACAAATATAAAATCTATTTGCCTTATTGGGCACTTTAATACTGTTACTTGAAGGAGATTTTTTTACTTAGCATGTATGACTCAATAAATAGTTGGTATTGAATTTCTACTTTGCAGAACACCAGATGGATAAAACATAGAAGTGACACCTGCAGAAGGAATTAAATAAAGAAGGAATGTTCCCTAAAATTTGCCATCTTGTGGCTGCCAGCTGTGTGAATAGGAACATGCAAAACAAGTATAATTGCCAATGCTGGTTTTCTTAAAGACACAACAGGAAGTTGTTAACACCGTGTCCAGGGACTTGACAAATCTTAAACCAGAAATAATGAAAGCAGACAACATTTGACCATGACTTGCACAGTTTTCAGTGCTCAGAAATTAGACTAAGATTTTGCCACTTGTGGAGTTGTTCATAGTGCAAGTGTGGTCGTTGACCTGTAATTATTCAACAGTCATTTTGGGAGTTGAGAGTGCAGGCACATATAGATTAGATTAGATTTGTGCAGAAAAATAAAGGAATGTGGTTAAAATATGGATCTTGGTACTTGTGTGCTTTTAGTAACAACTGCTATGGGTCTCAATGGCCTCATTAAAAGAATAGATTCGATAGAAAAATACAGGTTTTATTTGATTATGACTGTATACTACAAATCATCAGGATATGTGTAGGTCCCTCATGTTGCTAAGAGTATTTGTGAGTTATTTGCATTACAAACTTTGCATTAAACCACACTGCCATATTTCTCAAATAGTTACATGAATTATTTGCTTTTATTTGTCAAGTCAGTGTACTTACTAACATAGTCAACTATCACCTGAACTGCTTTGCCTAATTTCAAACATCTCACAGGGTAAAATACAAAGTCCTAGATAACTTTTATACTTGATCATAAAGAAGAAAATATTCATTACATAAAAAGTAAGAACTGAAGCAAATGTATTTATTTACAGAAACCTCTTCAAACAAAACTTAGACCAAGACTGAAACCAGTCACCAGGCAAAACTGGAGGATTTTGATTCTTCCCTCCCCCCTCAGAGACTGAGCAGCGACTCCTAAACAAACTGCCTGTAAAAACAAGCATAGACTAGCTGAAGCTCTTCTGTGCCTCATAAGAATGGCCAGATTTCATGGAGCCAGTGGGTACAGATAAAGGATAAACATGCAAGAGACCTGGCCTGCCACAAAGTCAGGAGATCGGCAGTGCTCCCAGAGTCCAGGGTCACCTAAGGAAGCAAAGAAATTGCCTAAGAAGTCCATCTGTCTTTTCAAGGAGGGAAGGGGCTCCAGGAAGAGCTTACCAGTGGGATTATGCATTACCACACTCAGAACTGTGAGAAGTGCGGTATAGTCAAGAAATCTAGAAGAGATGAGAATCAGTGACTTGGGCTGATAGAGAATGTTAATTCTTGCTCAGTACAAATTGAATAGACTCGTGTGTAAACTGTGTGTGTGTGTGTCTGAGTGCAAGTATGTATGTGTGTTGCAATCATAAATAAAATTGTACACCACAGTGTTGTTAGGGGACAGATTTTGGGCTATCTCATTCACAGAAAAGAATTTTCATTTGGTTTTTATCCTATGCATCTGACCATCCTGTTCTTTATCTTTTCTTTCTCTTCCTCATTTTCTTTTTAGTCTTTTTTCCATATTGTTACTTTACCATTATGAATATTAGAATTCAGCAATATTTTTCTTTCTTTCAGTAGAATACCTTATATTAATCTTATCTCTGAATCAAACCTGGGAGAACTCATCTGATAGCTGATGGTATTGAAACACATTGCTTTTCTTTGACATGCTACACTTTTTATAAATTAACTATTTTCTAGCAGTACCTGGAGCCAAACCCACGTCTATGTATAAGCAAGCATTACCACTGAACTACATCCAAAGTCCTAAGTGAACTCTTTACAAGAATTTTTCTACCTCAGGGTCTAATAGTGGCATTCATGCCTTGCTAGTAACCAACAGTTCTCTAATTGGATTTAAGAGAAATCATGCCTGGGTGGGAAGCCTAGCCAATACCTAGCATAGTCATGTAGGGCTATTATAGACATGGATCTTGAAGGGGAACACACAGAAATTACTTTACTAAACCAGCATAATCCCTAGCTACATTCTAGATATCTGGTCTTATACCTACAGATTAGTGTAGGACTTAACCTTCATCAAGGAAACATATCTCTGTAACAGACAGAGACCATTCGATAAAATCACAACCAATCAAAATGCAGATTTGCAGAGCCCAGTCCCAGTTCTGAATCTAAAAGCACTCCCCCATTTACTCAGGGAAGTTTGAGTAGGAGTAGGCAGAAAGAGTGTTAGAACTGGAGGGTCTGAAAGTTTGCTGTGCAATTGTGTCTTCTAGTAACGTCAGAATCTACATCCCTAAATTCTCACCAACATGACTGCATAAGCATGAGCTGAACAATGACAAAAACAATAGACATTGTAAAGTGGGCATGGAAAAACCCTATAGAGACTCAACCCTGTGCAAAGAATGACAAGCATTTAAGAAGTCTGAGAACAAGAGAAATAGTCTTGCCTAGGGAAAATATACCAATATGAAATGATCATCCCCAAAAATATACATACCAGTGACATTATATAGACTGAGGTATAAACAGAGACTGCTTTCATTTCCCAGTCAACCAGACCCAAAAATTCACACAGAAACTATATTAATTACAACACTGTTTGGCCAATGGCCCAGGTATATTTCTAGCTAGCTCTTACATCTTAAATTAACCCATAATTCTTATCTTTGTTTAGCCATGTGACTTGGTACCTTTTCTTGGTGCAGAATTTGCATCTTGCTTCCTTTGTGTCTGGGAGGCAACTGCAGACTGAGCCTTTCCTCTTCCCAGAATTCTCCTGGTCTGGAGTATTCTTTGAGGTTAAATCATCTCAGCCAGCAATCTTGAGACTGTTCTGGATGTAGAACTCAGAGGAAACTGCAAAAGAGGTGCTCTGAAATGTTGGATCACCTGGGCCATCCACTCCTATTTGGAGACTTTTCCAGAGGTATTCCTCAATCAAACCTGATTTTTCTTAAGCCAGAATGAATTCACAGCCTCTCGTTTCCTGTGGAAACAAAACCTCTTCTCCAAAGTAACATATTTTTGACTTAAGTTTTGAATTCAAGGCATTTTCAAAACATATAGTTTAGATTAATCCAGCTTAGTAGCTGTTGTTCCTTCCTCAGCAATCAAACAATCCAAAGACAAGACAGTAATATATAGTATCCAGACTCTTTATGTATTTTCTATTTTATGTGACTTTTTAACTCTGTTTTTTATTTTTATTTTTAATTTTTGGTTTTATGGGACAAGGTTTCTCTGTATATCTTTGGTTGTCCAGAAACTCACTCTGTAGACCAGGCTGCCCTTGAACTCACAGAGATCAGCCTGCCTCTGTCTCCCAAGTGCTGCAATTAAAGGTATGTGCCACCATACTCAACTATTCTAATTCTTTCTTTTATAAAGGACTTTCTCTTTTCTTTTTCTTTTTTCTCCCAAGCCTACATATATTTTTAAACACACTAAAAACCATCCAGAGGGTTTTTTCTGTCTAAATTGGTCTTTACTGTATATCTCTCTGACCACATGAGTCTTTAATTTATTAAGCAATATGGCTAAGATTAAAGCCATAGCTTTGGCAGCTGGATCCACACCACTCCTTGGCTTTCTGAGAGTCTAGTGTCATAGAAGAGATACTGGTAGGAGTCATCTTTTACCACAACTCCATGGAGTTTCTAGTTCCATGCCACCTCCAAGAACTCTGATGCCTGCTGCTCATAAACACCATTTAAGTGTTTGGTGTCAGAGCCTCTTAAAAGAGCTGTGAGGTTTTTGCTGCCAATGCTGAATCAGGAAGTCTCTCTTAAAGGATCTGTGCTTCCGTTTGCCTCTAGAAAACAGAGCCCACCTGAGAAAATGCTTCTACCAAGAAGTCATGCTTAACTCTGTTCTTTTATGTCTGGAATCCATTCTCAAGCTCTCTCAGGTTTTATGTGGATGTAGCTAGTTCAGAAGGTAGAGCATGAGACTCTTAATCTCAGTGTCATAGTTTTGTGTCCTTACTTTGGATTCCATATGTAGACGGAGACTGCTTTTATTTCCTGGTCAACAAGACTCGAATAATCACACCGAAACTATATTAATTACAACACTGTTTGGCCAATGGCTCATGCATATTTCTAGATAGATCTTAAATCTTAAATTAACCCATAATTCTTATCTTTGTTTAGCCACAAGAATTTGCATCTTGCTTCCTCTGTGTCTGGGTGGTGACTGCAGACTGAGCCTTTCCTCTTCCCAGAATTCTCCTAGTCTGGTCACCCTGCTTCTATTTCCTGCTTGGCTACTGGCCAAATAGCATTTTATTAAACCAATATGAGTGACAAATCTGTACAGGGTATAAGAGAATTATCCCACAGCACTGAGAAGGATATAAGAATATATATACATACACACATATACATGTACCAGCTCCTGTGGTGTAATGGTTAATGTTCTGGACTCTGAATCCAGCAATCCGAGTTCAAATCTCAGTGGAATCTATTCCTTGAGGGAAAGACCTGGTCAGTCATCCTTATCCACTCAGACCATGAAACCCATTGTAAATGGGCAGCATATGCATGCTTCAGCAATGCCAAAAGCATGTTTCACTTTCACTTCATATGCATGTAGCAAGAACTAATTTTTAAAAAGGCCATGAATTTGACAGAAAGCAAGAAGGGTTATATAAGAGCTCTTGAGAGTGAGGAAGGAAAGGGAAGAAAAAATGATGTAGTTATATTATAATTTTAAAAATAAAAGAAATACTCTATTGCAAATTTTACCTTGAAAAAAACAAAAAAAGCACTACCACCTGCTAAATATTATGTACAAATGGCTCTAAATATCATAAACATCCACTAATATTTTTGTTGGTTTTTTTATCCATTAAAAACTTGTAATTAATAAAATTTATAACCAAACTCTTCCTCGGATCATTTAATGGTTATGGCACAAGTAAAGAGAAATGGCCTGTCCTGAATATTGCTTACAGCTGTCCATATTTTTACAATGTTATATTTCTAAAAAAAATCTGCAGACATTGTAGAAAACATAAAAATTCACCACAAAAATGAAACCCATAGCTTTGTTTAATTGGTTGGTTTGGTTTGCATTATTTTTTGTTTCATTTCGAGGTTATTTTTGCTCGTACTTTTGAGATTATAATTTAACTATGTTTCTTCCTTCCCTTCCTCCAAGCCCTCCCATAAATCTTTCCCCATTCTCTTTCATTAATTGTTGCTGTATGAAGATACATATGTATTTCTAAATACAACCTGCTGAGTTCATATAATGTTACTTATATGTATGCTTCAGAGCTGACTATTTGGCATTGGAAACAAATTGATTTTTCTCTTCTATTTAGAGGACCATCTTACCTGCTCCAAGAAAAATACAAGATAATGAGGGAGAGGGATAAAATAACAATATGGATATCTGAAAAAGCCACAAGGAATCATATGATTAGTTACCAAAAAAAAAAACAAATAATTCATGTAATTCGTTATATAAATATATAGTTTTAACAAATTTTTCTCATGTTGACTAAGTCAAAGACTGTCTAACAAAATCCAACTACTAGACATGAAAAGCCCTCCTTTGAGTTGTCTAAGGATATCTCAGAGATTCCCAACAAATAAAGCCTATTGATGCCATCCTTGGTTACCTGCTGCCAGAAAGGGGAGGTAAGTACTTAGAAATGAAGACACCATGCATTTCAGACACAATGCCCAGAGACCCCAGAGCTGTAACTTACCCCAATGCCTCCTCCATGAGGAGTAGCTTTTATGATACTAAAAGGCACCATACAGGCTTCCAAAGGAAGGAAGCAGCCAATGAGTGCAGTAGTGGTATACATACTTTATGGTAACCAACAGCTCTCTAATTGGATTTAAGACCCACTCAACAAGAGGGCTGCAATGCCTGGTGCTGGAAACCTAGCTAACTACTAAGTGCTAATGAAATCATGGTTATCTACATAGAAAAGTATACAACTACTAATACACTAAAGCAGCCTAATCTCTAACAACAATCTATAGACATTTGTCCTTATATCCCCAGAACTGTAACCCTCACCCCTCATCAAGGAAACTTCTCTTTGCAACAGACAGAAACTACTACAGAAAACTACAACCAATCAGAATGTAGGGTTTTGGAGCCCAGTCCCAACGGATACATCTATAAAAAAAACTCCAATGTTCTTTCTTAAGATGTATTTACTTTTAATTATGTATGTCTAAACATACGCATGAGTTTGCCTGCAGAAACAAGAAGAAGGTATTAGAGTTCCTGGAGCTAGATTTACATGTATTGTTGGTATTAGGAATCCCTGAAAACACACACACACACACACACACACTTTCTTCTCTCCTGCCTCACATTTAAGCATTACATTTCCATGTGTCTCTATTTCCTATATTATGCACATAAGTAAACATAGTAACTATCCTATACATATACACAAACATAGTAACTATACTATGCATGTACACAGACATAGTGACTATACTATGCATCTACAATAACATAGTAACTCTTACTTTCGCTTAAGTGTTTCTTTCTATATTCATTTAGTAAATATATATTCAGAGAGTGCAATATGCAATATTTTAGTTCTCATTTTGGGTACACAAATTAAAGAAGATAATATTTTTGGGTTCTTAACCCTTTCTAGTAAGAGAAAAACAAAGCAAAATAACAGACACTTTACAATTATCCAAAGATTGATATGCATAATCACTAATACATTTGTAGATACTGTGGGAGCTTGGTAATCTACATTAAGCTAAAAGTTCAAGGGTAGGAAGAAATTATCTTTGTAAGTTCTGGTACATGGATCATTCTCAAACACAGAAACCAGCAAATTTTCGACCCCTACAATTGTTTTTCTTTGTAGATCTTGATAAAGTGGAATCCCAAGTTATTCAGTCAAACACTAATTTAGGTAAGGCTGAGTATGTACTGATAAATATGATTAATGGTCATAGTCATTCAATTTTATGTAAAAAAAAATCCACATAATTTGCTGGAATATGAAGAAAATGATCCATCACTTGAAATGTCTTAAGAGCATAATTGATGTTTCCCAAACTTCCTTCTTGCACTGCAGCTATGTTGACAGTTATGTCACAGGCTTCACATCTGTCGAGCCAAGCTCACAAACACATACACCAACATCTTGCAGTAAGTTGACTGATATAGCTCCACCTTTGTTTCTGTGCATCAGGGTGAACACTGGCACACAAGACCAGTTGCTGACTATTTATGTGCACTAGCACTGTTCTGAGTACTGGAAATATGCCATCATTATTTCTACTGTATTGAAAAGAAAACCAAGATGCAGCCAGGTGCTACCCACAGCTACATACCCCATCATGGTAAGAAGTCAGTCTAGACTATAAGTTGCAGAGCTGAAAAAGAGCAGTTGGGTAAGTGGTAGGATGGAAAACAGGATGACTTAGAAGACATCCGTAGAGAAAAATCACAGAGACCTAGTTTGCATTACGGAGCAGTGCTATTTTAATACTACTAGATGAGGAAACAGGATCGCTGACTTCCTTTATTGTCCATTTGGGTTTGCTGAAAATTGATTTTACTTCATGCAATATGTTCGGATTACAGTTTCCCTCTCCACCAACTCCTACAAGGTCCTCCCCTTCTCCCCACCCACCCAAATCCACACCCTTCTTTTCTGTCTCTTGTTAGAAAACAAATAGCTGTCTAAAAATTAATAATAATAATAATAATGCGATAAAATAACAAAAGCAAACAAGAATAGGGCAAAACAAACAAATAGGAAATAAAAGAGCCACAGGAAAAAACACACAAAACACATGCAGACACTGAGACATTCACCTTAACTTCTCTTCCCAGAGATGTGTAATCTGGTTCAGCTTTCAAGAGATGAAGCCAGTTGTTGGACAGGATAGAGGAGCAGAGGAGTGCAGAGAGACCAGCTGAAGGTCACTGCACCAGTTCAAACAGAAGGACACAGTGCTACATTTCCATCAGGAAATATGCACAAAAGTGCATGAATCAGACTTTTTTTTAAATTTGAGGTATATGAGAAGGACAAAGAATGGACAGCCTGAAAGGTGCCCCTTTGAAGGGCTGACTGATGATATGGTGGCTTGTGTAAAATAAATCATTTTAGCCTTTGACATAATTGCAGGTGTCTCTTGGGATTACAAGTTGAGACACACAGTGAGACGCTTATTGGTTTGGTATGGAGAGACACGTTTGGGGATGTATAAAAAGCATATGATACATATATGCAAGTGACATCTTTGAAAAGGTAAGTGCAAGGCATGATGCTAAATGCCTTTAATACCAGTATTCAAGAGGAAGAGACAGTTGGATATCTATGAATTTGAGGCCAGTGTGTCTCCATAGCTAGTTCCAGGGCAGCCAGGGATGTATGTGAGACTTTATTTTATCAATAGGGGGTGTAGACATAAAGCAGGTAAGCAGGTACACAGGCAGGGAGGAAGGGAGAGGGAAAGAATAGGAGGGTGGGAGGAAGGAAGGAAGGAGGGAGGACTTTTGGTTGCTTCCCTCCTTTGGAAGTTTGCATGACTCTTTCTGGTACCATGAAATTTAATCCTTAAGTGGGGACCTTTCAGGTACTATCCAGTTCAGGTCCTCTGGGCTCCATTTCTGAAGTGCATGGGGTCCTCAGCAACAGGGACCTCCCTTCTACATCTGGGTGTAAACAAGAGCATTAGCAGTAGCCTATAATGTTTTGGAGTTTCTTCTAAAACCCCAACAACTCCAAAGGGAGCTTCTCATACCTGGTGTTGGTGGTTTTATTAGATCCTCTATGAATCATTATTTTATGCACACATTCACATATGTGTGTATGTATATATGTATACATATATTCATGTATACATTCATATATAGTAAGATAATTCACAAAAAAAACAAAAAAATAAAAAAAGAAAGTGGATGATTAAATGAATGAATAAATGATCAAAGGCTTTCACCAAGTAGAAAAAAAAGATAATTCACAATATCAGCTACCTCTATACTTCAGTTTCTGTCCAATCTGCTCTGTATTGTAGCTTTTCTGTTTCATTCATTTGAAATATATGATCCCTGCTATAATTCTATGTTATTATATGTACAATATTCATATGTAATCAATGATAATATATACATTAACTGGAAAAATTGAATATATAATTTATTCAATGTTATAAACAGCAGAATGATAAAGCGAAAAAATCAAAATTGCTAACTTCAACCATACTAGTGATGAAAATTAGACACTAAAACAATGAAATACATATTTTGCTTGCTAAATAAACAATGGGAAGATATTAATACTGGGTTGAGTATAGCTACACAGGTACACTCACACCCTAGAGAATGAGAAACTGTGAGTGGCTATTTCCTTAATACAACAAATGATTTTCCATCCCAGAGCAGCTATCACTTGCCAATAGTTCTACAGTAAGAGGTAGGGCCTCAAATTTACCTCCTATTTACCGTCTGAGGGCACAAACCTATGCCTGTGACAGAATCATAGGAATCTTCTTATGTCAAATGGATTCAGACTGGCAAAGAAGAACTAATGTCAATAATCTTCTAATTATTCCACAAAGCAGAAACTGGAGGACTATTGCCTAATCCTTCTTATGAATCCACTGTAAGCCAGATACAAAAACCACACAAAGACTCAGCAAAAATAAAATTATAAAAACCAATATACCTTATAAAAGTCTATATAAAATACTTGCAAACTGAATGCAAGAATACATCAAAAAAGATCACCCACCATGACCATGTTGAATTTATCCCAGAGAGTCGGGGATGGTTGAACATACATAAATCAATAACTGAAATCCATGACATACAAGCAGACTAAAAGACAAAAACAACATGATCAACTCATTAGACACAGAAAAAAGCTTTTGGCAAAATCCAACATCCCATCATGATGAAAATCCTGGAGAGACTAGGGGTGAAAGGGACATGCCTCAACATAATAAAGGCAAGCCTACAGCCAACACCATCACATACAAACAAATACTCATATAATTTTCACTAAGATATAAAACAACCCCAAGATATTCATTCTCTTTACCGATTCAATATATTCAATATGGTTCTTGAAGTCTTAGCTAGAGGGATAAGAGAGCTGAGGAGATTAGGGGCATAAAAATAGTAAAGGGAGAATTCGAAGCATCCTTCCTTGTAGGTGGTATGATTTTATACATAAAAGACTTTTAAACATAAAAGACCTTTATACATAAAAGTCTCCACTATGAAACTGCTGCAGCCAATAAACACTGTCAAAAAAAAGCAGTGGGATACAAAACTAACATGCAAAGTTCAGCAGCCTTCCTGGGTGGGAGTGCAAACTTGTACAGTCACTGTGGAACTCAGTGTGGTAGTTTCTCGGGAAGCTGGGAATAGATCTAACTCAAGATCCAATTATACACTCTTGGATACATATCCAAAGGACTCCATATTTTACTTCAGAGATACTTGCCCACACATGTTCATTGCCTCTCTATGTATAACAGCCATAAATTGGTAAAAGCCTAGATATTTCTTGACTGATGAATGGATAGTGAAGACGTGGTTTATTTACACAATGGAATATTACCCATCTGCAAAAGAACATGACATTATAAAATATACAAGTAATGGGCTGAAGAGATGGCTCAGTGGTTAAGAGCACTGACTGCTCTTCCAGAGGTCATGAGTTCAATTCCTAGCAACCACATAGTGGCTCACAACCATCTGTAATGAGATCTAGTGCCCTCTTCTGGCATGTGGGCATACATGGAGGCAGAATGTTGTATACATAATAAATAAATAAATAAATCTTTTTTTAAAAAAGGGGGGGATGCTGAAATGATGTGGGAGTGATTTCTTATCAATAAAGAAACTGCCTAGGCCCATTGATAGCCCAACCCTTAGGTAGGCGGAGTAAACAGAATGGAATGCTGGGAGAAGGAAGCTGAGTCAGGAGTCGCCATGATGTTCCCATGCCAGACAGACGCAGGTTAAGATCTTCCCTGGTAAGCACACCTCATGGTGTTACAGGGTTATTAGAAATGGGTTAGATTAATATGTAAGAGCTAGCCAATAAGAAGATAAAACTGATGGGACAGGCAGTGTTTAAAAGAATACAGTTCCTGTGTAATTATTTCGGGGCATAAGGTGTTTACTCCGCCTACCTAAGGGTTGGGCTATCAATGGGCCTAGGCAGTTTCTTTATTGATAAGAAATCACTCCCACATCATTTCCCCTTTTTTTGTTTAAACAAAAAAGAAAGGCTTTTATTTTAACATAGTAAAATTACACATAGCAAAACAGTTATCAAGTAAGAATTATATTTATATCTACTTTATCTTTTATCATAACTAAGGAAAACTATAACTATCTATCCATTCTTCAACTCCATCAAAGATTCCAGAAGGATATAATATTACCTAAGCAAACAAGACATCAAAAGCTCTAGAAATGACAGAGACATCTCGCTGCCTATACAGTCACCCAAAGTTCCTCTGTATCGTCAGGGCATCCATCTTTAGCCTTCAGGCCCATAGTATCCAGCAGACATTTTTATGAAGCAGGAAATTTTAAAGACAGTTCAGTCATTTTCTGCTGTGTCCTGCAGAATGTCTTGTAGACTCTTTTATGAATCAGGAACCCCAAAAGATCATCTCATCTTTAGGCAAGATCAGCAGTCCTCTCTCTGTGGGTTCCTTGTGTCCAGCTTCAGGAACCCCGAAAGACCATCTCACCTTTAGGCAAGTTCAGCAGTCCTCTCTCTGTGGGTTCTTTGTGTCCAGTTTATGCAACAGTCCAGGCAAGAACAGTCTCTTGCCCAAATGTCTATCAAGCTCCATAAGGATCCTCTTCGATGCCCATCTTCCTCTTGAAGTAATTGGTGGTGCCAGGAGCAGACGTGTCTCATTGTCATGAAAAACCCTAAGTTATTAAAACATTTAAATGCCATATTCTGCAGTCTTTGAAAGATATGAAGAATGCATTATCTGAAATATATCTATGCACCTCTAAAAAATCTAACTAACATGACTATAAGCTTGACCATTATTGATGATTATCCATTAACAACCTATATATGTTACATTTTTAAATGAACTGCACAACCACAATACTTAATCAAGATCAGAAATACATATACATGTAACAAAATTGACCTTAAAATCCATACCAATGTAAATTATTCATATCTATATCATATCCTCCTTTAAATGTAAAAGAACATTTATAAACAATGTTTTGGGAACATGGGCACAGTTTTTTTTCTCTAAACTGCTTTCTGCTGAATGGGGGCATCGTTAATTAGGTCTTTTATGGTATAACCTGTGTGCCAGGGTCATCTCAGTTGGCAGTTGAGTGAAGTAATTTTTTGAGGGTGTTCATAGCAACCTTTCAGGAGGGCGTGGCCTATCATACCAAATCGGAATAGAAGAAATCCATAGGGTCTGGTCCTCTGTGAAAACAAAAGGAGACCCTTTTCGAAGCATCATATCTTTAGACCCAAATTCTGTAATCGTACCCTCATGATATCCATTCTGGTTCCATTTGGCAGCCCATGTAATGAAATGACTCTCTGTAGTTAGCTCCTTCATAGTCAACAATTTTAAAGAAAATATAATGTATATAATCCAGACTTTTTGTGAATTTTTTATTTTTATGTGGCTTATTTTTTTATTTTTTAATCTCTTAATTATTTGTGTTTTGTCTCTTTAAAGACTTTATCTTTTTATTCTTAAAGGCATTAATTTTATTTTTTCTCTCTATATATATTTTTTTTCTCTCAAGCCTATGTACATTTATCCAACATTGTGATCCATTTAGTGGTCTGTCTGAATCTGTTTTATTGTGAATCTGTAATTTTTTTTTATTATCCAGGAGCATTTCTTAAAATGTTAAGCAGTTTTTAAAAACTTAAGTTGCACCTTGTACAGGTAATATGGTATTGTCCGTATCATAGTAATTATGGTAGTTCCTGCTTGAGACCAGCTCAGTTCAGCATGGCAGAGCTGAGTGGTTCCTGGCTCAGAGCCATTTGGTGCCCCTGAGCTGCGTAGAGTTCCAGGCATATAGCAGTCCATATTGCCATCAAGCAAGCCATAGCATTTTATTCCAAATATTCCATTTAAAAGCTCTGTCTCCCGCAGCAGTCAGACAGAGATAGTGATGGCGGCATAGCCCAGAAAGCCGGCATTTTAAAACAGCCAGTTTTTTCTTGTTGTTGAGTCAGGACAATTTCTTTGCGGTACGCAACCCAGAAACAGCAAAAAGGTGTCTTAAATTCTCTCTCTGTCCTTTTTAAGCCCTCTCAGGTTTTACGTGGAGTTTATTAGCACGTTGGGTGCCACTCTGTTGAAAGAGGAGCGGCCGGGCTGTGTTCCCGGCACCCGGCTGCCAGCATGGCTAGCTTATGCCCCGAAATAATTACACGGGAACTGTATTCTTTTAAACACTGCCTGGCCCATCAGTTTTATCTTCTTATTGGCTAGCTCTTACATATTAATCTAACCCATTTCTAATAACCCTGTAACACCATGAGGTGTGCTTACCAGGGAAGATCTTAACCTGCGTCTGTCTGGCATGGGAACATCATGGCGACTCCTGACTCAGCTTCCTTCTCCCAGCATTCCATTCTGTTTACTCCGCCTACCTAAGGGTTGGGCTATCAATGGGCCTAGGCAGTTTCTTTATTGATAAGAAATCACTCCCACATCACTGAAAAGATGGCTCAGAGGTTAAGAGCACTGGCTGCTCTTCCAGAGATCCCGAATTCAGTTCTCAGCATCCACATGGTGGCTCACAACTATTCACAATGATATATGGTGCCCTCTTCTGGCCTGCAGGTATACATGCATGCATACAGAACACTATACATAATAAATAAATCTTTTTAAAAAATTCACAAGTGAATAGAAGGAGCTAGAAACAATCATCCTGAATGAGGTAACCCAGACCCAAAAATACAAGCATTGCCTGTTTCCTCTTATATGTTGGTGCTAGCTTTTAAGCTTTAGGTATGTTTATTTAATATCCACAGAGGCTAGGTGACCAAGGGGAGAAGGGAATCTTCCAAGAAAGGAAAAATAGAATATAGTGTTATAAATAAGTAAAGTAGAAACTATAGTTGAAGGTTAAAGGGGAGATCATGGAAAGGTAGGATGAAGGAATATGGGAAGCTAACCTTACAGGTCTTTTAAAAACTCACATGGGACGCTTCCTAAAATATATACATAAATGAAAGAAAATTAAATTGAGTCACCATATAGCAGGGGAGAGGACAGTGCCCTAACTAGACATCTTATGACTTTATAATTATAATTCTACCAAATAGATGCTGACACTACTTTTTGAAAGTGTTTATAATAAAAATATGTATATGAATGACTGAAGTAAAAGGCAATTGAAGGATAAGGAAGACTGTGCCCCAGCCTTGCCATCCAACCATATATATCACCTTGTCTATTATCAAATTTTCTTTGAGTTTGTATTCTAATGGTTGCATCGTTACAGATGTACATATCACAGAACAAAAGCTGACAGGGAAAGAATCCATTCCAAACAACAGAATTGAGTCTATCTTGAATCAGATGCCAAAGTCGGTGCCCTTTGTGTGCTTATATGAATATAGATCAATCCAACTGAGTCGACACGGCCTCTTAGTGGCAAGTACTGAATAATGCACCCAAATACTCTATGGAACATATAAGGCGAATTCAACATCAGTAAAATTCCTCCATCGCTGATTCCCTGAGAGGTGAACCAAACTTGGGTGAACGAAACAGAAGCACACACGGCAATTCCATAATGCTCTTAAGGTTTTAATATCCTTCATGATGCTCAAAACAATTGTGTTTGTGAACAATAGAGATTGCCCACTTTGAAAAAAGATGGTATGATTACACGGATAGAGCTAGTCAGCATACTGTCTTTGATTGAATTATATGGTGACCTTCTATAAAGCTGCCTTTAGGATTATCTATTACCTAAAGAAAGTATATATGTCTCTGCACATCTGAGATTCTAAGTAATAATATCCTTCATCTGTATGAATTTAATTGTTCTGATTTCTGACTGCCTAAAGATAAGATCTGGTAGAAAGATTATATCTGGTAGAAAATAAGCTTATCTACAATTTGATATTTGTTTTTTAAAAACACTCACCTCTTTTTGAAATTTGACTTTTATAAGCCAAAAAAATGAAACATTTTAATTTATTGGAATAATATAATTGGTATATAATTGATATTATTTAATTTATCTTTTCATTAGTAAAAGAAAACGTTATAGGAGCCCCTACTATGTATAGCATTGGGCACAGTGGAAATTCACAGCCTCCATGACCTCTGCTTTTGTGAGAGTCTCATCAATAGCATCAGAATGTGCTTCTCCTACACTGGCAAGGAATTTCCCCATCCTACTATGAGTAACAATTGTAATGATAGTTTTTCATGTTATTTGTGCAACTCATCACCAGAGTTGAACAGAAAACCATGGCTCCTCTCATCCTCCGAGCAGAAATTAGTGCACTGGATTTTCCCAGTGTTGCAAACCTACAGCTCTCGTTTGAAAAGAAATAGACAAAAGTCTAGAGACTTTATTTCTGGGGAAATCTAGCAGAGAAAGATCCAGTGAAATCAAGGACATGTGCATAGCAGAGGACACAATCCGGCTTCACGGCTGTCCCTGCGGTCTGTTAATCAGAGCCCTGCTCTGGAAATGCCCATGCGCCCAGGAATTTCTCAATTAAGTAATTCTTCACTGTTTCCAATTTCTTATCTTCCGTCAGCCTGCGTGTCTACTCTAACCCCATGGGGATGCGTTTGTCAAAAAGATAAGCTACGCTGTCATTCAGAAGAAGAGGAGATATTGGTTTTAAAAATAATAAAGTAATAAATTTAAGAAAGCATTCTTTCTTCGAAAAGGAGTATTATCCAAACATTGTTGAAATATACATGTGCATTGCTATAACCAAAAGGAAGAAGTGTATATTAGCTTTCTGCTGACCTAGTAAACATTTCTCTTTTTTTGCTTTTTAACTTTTTAATTTATTTATTTATTTTTGTGTCTTTCACATCATGCCTCCTGATCCCACCCATCTCCCTTCCCCAACCCCAGAATAAAACAAAATAAAATTTAAGAGAAAAAAAGAAAGGGAGAAGTGGCAAATCTTGTCATGAGGCGACAGTGTAACACAGTGAGTCGTGCAGTAACTCCTTTACCCACACATTTTTACATGCAAGCATTTGTCATGAAGAATCATTGGTCTGGTTTGAGGTCCCTGGACTCTGCTAAATCACTGATACTGGATCCTCATTGGAACTCTTGCTGGACAGTCAGTTCCTACCCTGTGCCATGACAGAAGCACCCAAACATTCCCCCCATCTATCCAATGCATTAGAACTCATCCTTTGGTAAAGCAACAAAAACACAAAGTGTTTCAACATGGTAAGTTCTGCCTTCTTCCAAACTTCAGATGTATATATGTTCTCCACTACTTAGGTAAAAAAAAAAAATCAACAAAAATCAAAGCCTACATATCCAAACAAAGGATAGGCTGTATAAATGACAAGTAGAAAAAGGTGTCCCACGTTTATTTCAAAGACTTGTCTGCACAAAAGGTACAGCTGCTCAGGAACAAATGTCATTTAAAATCCTTGCACTGAAAGTTTAAGTGCAAGTTTAACCAAGCATAAGAGTTTCAACAGGTGACTGCCTAGGCACCAAGCCCAAACACTGACTCTGAAATAAACTCTTCCTTAAGCTCATATTCTGGGGTATAAAATAACTGTAACCATATCTTTAACTACCAGACCTAGTGAGAAATAAAACACACTATGAGGTCATGTAATGTTTCAGTTCTACCTTACAGTTCTAAGAAAAGGAACCCAGTTACATAGATTGTTCTAAATCTTTGCTCCTGGTACAGAAAGCAAGTTAGAAATGCCCAGCAATAAAGACTCAGAGTGATGATTTCATTATCAGCAATGAGTTTTTTGAGCCTTCTAAAATACTAAAGAATGATTTGTCTGTGATTTTTAATTTTATTCATATATTTTGCTGCTAATTTTTAGATGACGTTCCTTAATTACTTTCCCTAGAGATGTCTAGCTTACTACCCCCAATCCCTCTAACTGCAATAGAGTTTCTACAGATTCCTTCATGAAACCTTTTTGAGGATACATTAAGCTAAATTTAAACAACAAAAATACATCATTTGGTAGAAAGAAATAGCTTGATTTCATTCTGCTACTAGTGCATCTTATATTTCAAATGCATCATGAGAACAGTTACTGCCAATCAGAAATTATTCCCAATGATGGAACACGCAGAATGCATAGAAATAAAAAATCTGTAATAATTCCCAAGCATTGTGTTACACAATATATTCATACCTCCTCTAATATAACTGAGAGTCTGATAACTAGCAAAAGTGTGTGGTTGAAACTTCATTCGTTCTTACTCCTGCTCAAAAATGAGCTCCAGGTAGGTTATGGCCATGATACAAGTAGCATTTTAGAGTTAGGAGTTGAATCCATGTGAGCTAAGATACAGAAAAGCACAAGAAAAATCAATCCCATTTACTAGAAATTCTGCAATCAATAAGAGCAAAATAACAGGTCAAACAAAAGATGGGCAGGACATGTCTCAAATCAGATGAGGCAGACAGCAACTTTATCAGAAAGATAACCCACGGTGTCCATCTGGGTATTAGTATAAAGGATAATTCTGTCGATGGTTAAAATATAAATAAAAAGACGTGAAACGGGGCAAATGATAACCACACTCCAATGGAAGACCACAAATTCATGAAGAGACAGGTAGCAGAAATTG